>JARFOD010128186.1:0-13993 GCA_031763545.1 Mopalia muscosa
AAGGAACAGTGTGCAGTGGTCGATTCGGCGTCATATAAGTGAAATGCCCTTGAGTACGACGTTAGACCCAAATCAAACAAATAAACAAACTTTACAATACGATTGTTTCCCGTTGTCTAATAACACATCGTTGCAGAACGTTATATATACAGACGTAAGTTGTATGAAAAGCCCAAGTTAGGTGCCTAAAGCCCGATGACGTCATCGACGACACCGACGACACCGATATCCAATATTTCTGTGCTTTCGATACCATAAGATGCTTTATACAACCCGTATACAAATATGGCTGTTGCAAAGGTACTACGTAGATGCAGAATTGTGTATCTCTAGTGTCTATCAAATAATGTAGCCTCATTAACAGACAGAGTTAGAATGCACGTAACTGTGTAATTTCAACTTTGGTAATTTATCGGCTACTATGAGTACAATTAGCTCTGGTCAATACTTTTTGATCCTCCTGACATATTTTATGTCATTCAAGACTCGAGATAGCACATTAGTATTATTAAAAATACAAAAGACAGGATCATTTATCTGTTGCCAACCCGTCATTTTTCTCACTTTCACCCGCACTGTAGACAGAAACTTTGGTAAAAAGTTCTATAACTTCAAATGTTTAGGCATGTTTACCTAATAAAAGGCTGAATAAATGACTTCATTGGATATTAAATCTGTTAAAAGCCGGTATGTCTACTAAATTCACGATATAGTCCCACTTCCACTGTAGGGAAATTTCACAAAGAAAAGGGCTCAAACTAAGAAGATATTGCAAAGGAAACTATACCGACCATTCCATCTACACGTTTAGCTGCCTATCAAGTGTGATATTATACTACAATTAATAAATAAATAAGTTCGGTTCAATGGGTCAATATATTTGATAAAACTGATCGTTGCGTTCACTAGGTTCAGTTTATGGGACAACTCAGACCTGTTACTTTCGAAAGTTTACGATCAGGCGAAAATAGGTGCGGGATATCATATGTCCCATACTAAGGTCAATATAGCGGAGACACACGTGGATTTGAGTCATCGTCTACTGCTGGTAATCCGAAACGTTTATGTACTTTTTATGTGCATAGTTAATGTTTTGCTCGTCTCCAACGCTTTTCAAACTCGGGCATGTAATATCCATGTATATTTATACAGGATAAAGATAGGTTTCGATATAGCATATATTTTAATATGTCATACCGGAGAATTTATTTTACATTGTATGAGGCGCCCGTCACCATCGTATGCTTAATTAATACTTAAATGAATACAATAGAGTTGAAAAATTTCCCAGGTTCCTATCCCAAATTCTTCATACCATAATCCTGGTGCTGAATCGGATTTTAGCTTGATTTTAACAGAAATTTATGAAAATAGTAATATATTGGCATTGATTTGCACTTGAAATAGTTTAGGCGCACATACGTTTTCCCTAACTGAAATGGTTTCTGATGCTTCTCTGAGCTGCACGTATATCTTTAGTCTTAATAAATGTAGCATGCTAACCAGAATTGGATGGAAATATAAAACTTGGTAGGTACGCCTCTGAATCATGCATCACAAGACAAGCAGTCAAGCAACCTACTTATCTTTTATTAAAGTGTCCAAAATTTAATATCCAGAGACAGGACATGCTTCAGTGTTTGTCTAATTTACATTTGACTGAACTTACAACATTTACTACACTCCTTTTCGGCGATTCACAGCTATCAATCAGCACTAATAAACAAATGATGGAAATTGTACATAGATACCTTTCAGCAACAGCTCGCTTTAGCTAAGACCAGCCCCGTCCGAATAATGTATGTCCACTGCGACTCGATCTTTTTCAACAGTCATACAGCGCTTTATTTTGGCAATACTCATAATGTATATCACTTTATTTGCATGTATTTTTACAACCAATCACCCATGATTCCTTATTATTACATCCTTTTGTCCAATAAAATCATGATATATTACTATGTATGTACCAACTTGTTAGTATCTCATGAAAACAAGCCACGAAATAAGTCTTGTACTTAATGTGACTTTGTACAATAAACAAGTTTAAACCAAAGAATAAATAATGAAAAATATCTATTTAATCCGAAGGTTGTCCATGAAATAAACGAAGGAAAGCAAATTGCGCTCTATCTCACCGTATCACTTAATCAATCTAAACGGTTTTCTCTCCCGGGGGGCCTATTGCTTAGTGGTTAGCGTGTGCACTTACTTACCTTACTTCGATGTACTTATAGTTCTCGGGATCGAGTCCGTCTGTAAACCATTAGGTCACACGGTGTGGCTTCGGCAATTGAGAGAGTAGTTTTTCCTCCCCGGTATTCGGCGTAATTAGGCATTAACAGTGTGATGGGGCCAATCGGTCGTCATATAAGTAAATTGTCCTTTAGTACGACGTGAAACCCCAATCAAACAGTCAATGAAACAAACAAACAAACAATCTTATGTGGATTAAAATCAAGCTACATTGTTATTAAATTACTTACAGAAGACAAAATTTATATTTTTTCAACAAGACATACATACAAAAGGAACAGTGTTTGCTTAAATGAGATTTTTCCTGAGAAACGGGCTTGTTTGACATGTTTTTTTTAATACAACTCCGCAGAGTACTTTGGTTCATTTCCACGCATGCGCACAAAACACCCAGGGGTTAACATTACACATTTTCGTGTAATATTATTGCTTGCATTCGCCTCTGAGATAACTGTACCGGTACGGAAAGTGTCCAAGGATGTTCCAACATGTACATTTGATCTCCATATTGGAATAAAGCAACACGGCCATTGCAGATTGGCTTCTGGTCGGGTTACAGGTGCTTGCCCTTATTATTATCTCTGCTCCGATGTCCAGTTATCTATGGTGGCTAAATACTGCGGAAACGCGAATCAAACAAACAAACGAAATATGATGGCTGAACAAAGCTTGAATAAACATTTGAAAGCAAACCTATGCAGAAAAATAACGCAAGATTTATGAATACCACGATGACTTTATATATAGCCCACAGTTTTCAAGATATGAACAACATCGTTGTTTTTCTCATTGCCATTACCTTCAGACTTTCCGGAACAATAGATTAATTCAAACCATCTCCGTCTGGGTTTATTGTTCACGACATAAAGTGAGTCTCTCCTTCAAATACTATTATCCAGTTATTTTACATTTTAGAAATTCCTTTCTGTCATCTTTTATAGATGTACAATGTGGCTGGTCAAGAGAATGTAAAATAAATATTTTCATAGAATTTCTTGACAAAGTCCGCGTTCGGCTGTACAATCCGCTGTACATTCCTGATGTTGACACAACCCGGCCAAATTTGAGAACAGGCTTGGAGACGGACGAATTGAGTATTGTCAACACGCAGACCATTATATCTGTCTTATGTTAAAGCTTAAAATGCAAAGGGGTTATATTCACGTGGCAGTTGGCATCTCTCGCTAAATAAATAATATTTTGCACAGGAAGTAAAAAATATATCAAATTTATTCTTCGATATTTGCTTGTAAAGACAGAAAAATAATTTTAACATGTCCCTGACAAATAGCGCCGAGGTAGCATGCTGAATACAAATATACATGGTCGACATTTTTAACAAAAAAGCCAATCGCATGAAGCGTTTGCCGTTTTGGAGTTATTTATTTTTCCGTTTGTAAGACGGTTCGACTTTTTCGAACGTAAAGGTTGTTACGTGTGACATGTTGGATAAATATGGCGCTTACTGTGTAAATATTTAACCCGAGACATTGTCAGCTTTGAAATTTTGTTGTTGTCATAATATGAACGAAGGTAAATATTATGAACGCGAGGGAGAGAGAAACCTTTATTGCAATCTCGTTATTATGAAGGACTTGACTTATAGATTCCCGATTATTTAATAGGCTAGTCTTTGCTATCGGCTAAATCTCGCGAGACTTTCGAATCTGTGTTATCATCAATACGCTCATTCTAAAATAAAATCTATTCTACTTCATACGTTGAGACATTGACTCTAAGCACGGCCATCTTGTTTTGCACTTCTTTTTTTTGCCGGTCTGTGACATAAGTCGCCCAAAATATTGCGGAAATTAATGCGCGATTGCATGGAATATAGCGTACGAGAACTGTCTTACTCTCGTCCGCTATAGTAACTCTCGTGAGAATACGATTGCAATATGCTCTTTCGTGATGGATGCATGAATTTGCTTCAAAATCATAAATTTTTATATCCGGAATCCTTTTAACCGGCGTATGAACACAATAAACACACTTTAATGTTCATTTGCAAGTTTAGTTAATGATCGAGTAGGGGCCTACATTATATTCTAAAACCAAAACAAATGGAAACAGCGAAGTATCTACACAGCGCGGACTATATGTCTATCAAGGGCGGTCTGCTCAAAGCTCTGTTAAGTCTGCGGTATGTTGGATGACGTTACGATGCAATGAATTGCTATTTATGACATAACGTCAGTCTCTTCGTGGCACAGCGTCACCTAACTGGCTGTAAGGCTAACAAGGCCTTGTATTGGCCCCAGTTGATTTGAAAAATGCACGTCATAATGGCGCTGGCAGTATAGAGTCCGAGATGGTGGACGTAGTACATTCGAAGATAAAAGAATGATTATCTTCGAGTTGTGAAAAGTTAAGGTCATGCTGGACCCCTAATTGGTCGATTTTCAGAACACCCGCTGTATTCAGTCTCTTATACAGGAGACTATAACTCTTTACTTTATATATATATATATATTTTTTAGAAAGATTGAATACTCAGCATTACATAATGTGGTGAAAATCCAATTATTATTTCTTAACATATTGCAAAATGAGTAAATGTCAACACTCTGGTTTATGTCGATGCAGGTGATTTGTAAAAGGCTTTCTAGTTGTTTTTTTGCTTATAAAACAGTCCGGTAAAATGTTTGCTGCGTTTTCGAAGTCATATTGTGCCGTGGTAAAAAGTGTTAGTCTGACTATGTGTTTTGACCTTTGTCTCGGGAGATGGTACACTCTTACAAAAACATGGCACTTATGGAACCCTTTGAGAGTCTTCAGTCAATGCTCTGGTGGAACACTCCGTGATTCTGTATCGAACCCTCGCTGCAACTGCTCCGTGTATTTCTCCCTTTCTTCTTAAACCAAAGAACCTTTTTTGTCATCAAGATTTCATATAGAACCATCCGAGCTTATCAAAAGAACCCTCAAATAACCATTTTCTCTAAGAGTGTGGATGGTGACAACGTATAAATTTTCGATTTATGAACAGTGCCTTCAGTATCTAGAATGTGAAATAATTAGACTAGTGTAATTAATATTTGGAAATATGTATACATAACGTCACCCATGCATGCAATAGAGGGAAATATGTTTGCAAATGTGGCTCATTTTTGGGTTTTTTTGGTTATACATTCCAGCTGGGGTTCTGCTTTGATGGATTGACCTACATTTAGATTTCAAGTGTAGCTCGAATTGTTAAAGGTATTTCCAAATCGGTTTTAAATTTGATTGAAAGTGATTGAATTACAAAGATAATACTATAAACGATCTGTAAAACAAACCCGGTATTTTTTCGATTCTTAGAATTTGTTTTATTCACTTACAAACTTGAGAATTTTCATACAAGTCATTTTATCTGTGACGTAGGCAGAGGAAACTCAATTCGGAACAATCTGTTGCGAATAGTGACGACTCCATGGCGGATTATGACGACTCCATACTGGAGATACACGAAGAACTGTTAGATAATGTGAAGTAACATAATGGCGGTCAGGTTTCTATAGATACCAGTCACAACGTGAATCCCCTGGTGGCGTCACTGGAGAATCAAGCATCTAACTCTAAATAAACGTCAGATGTTCAAATCCCAATTTCTCCACATGTGCGCAGAATTTTTTAATGAAACAATTTGCAAATCGTTCAATGAATATTGGACTATTTTATGCGCTTTCTAGGTATCAACCATTTGGGAAGACCTTTAAGCTATACCGTTGAGGTGAAAAGTTTGGAGTTTTTTTTGGAAGCTTTATGATTTTGTTTTTATCTCAGGCTCTTTCTTATTTTCAGGAAAGCTTGTTATAAGACTATTCTTAGACATAAAACCCTGTTTTATTTATTTCTCACGATCTATGGTTTTCTTGGTTGTTTATATCGTCTGTAGTAACACAGATTAAGATGCGTATTTGAAGCCTTATATTAACATAATATATAATAAAAGATACAATTGAAAGACAAATTAAAAAACCCCCATTACATTCGCAAGGGATTTTATAAAGCGATTCATAACTGGTAACATACGTAAGTGTAGTAATTTTAAGTATCAGGTATACTTCTAATATCATATCCTCTTAAGACCCGGCGTCCAAAACTTTGGACAGTCCCCCGTTATTCATTATCAAGTTTTAAATTGAAATTCCAACCCAATGTCAACCGCTCAAACTCACAAGATAGCCCAAAAGAAGCTTCTATATTGAATGGAAAATCATACAAAGGTCATTACCCTGGGTCTTAAGAGGATATATGTCTAAATTATAACGTTGGTCAGGACATTCTTTAGATGTCAATTTGTCTGGACGTTTTCGGAGTTGCCGCATAGGGTCGCTTGCTCAATCCAGGCTCTGTTTTAATGTCTTGACGGAACATTTAAGTTGTGACTACTGCTGTTTTCAGTTAAACAACTGACGTCATCGTTATTTTTTTAGTTACTAAAGGAAAAAGGGAACTTCTATTGACTGAGTGAGCTGGTAAAATAAAACACAATTTTGTTCGTAGTTTATCTACCTGGAATAGTTTCCGGTAGAACAGCTATACTGCATGTTTCTAATCTGTTTAATTGGACGTTGCATACCATATGCTTGCATATTTTATTTATTTATTGGTGGTTCCATTCCTTATAGAATGAGATGCGTCATTTCAATTTGACGTTAGTAGTGACGATTCTGTTAATGTCCTCATGTTTCGGGAAAGAAGTTCTATGACAACGAAAACATCTCAATGCTACAAGGCATATCAACTTCCGGCCGATGGTAGACTCGAGCCCTGGCGATTAGGGAAGGAAGAGGCTATAGGTCCCAGTTTACTGCTCATCTGTCTCCGCAAACAAATTCTATGGACTGATATATTGCGTTAACCGGAGCTGTAGATTATTGCACGTTTTAGCGTCTATAAAGTGTCTGGATTTCTCACCTAATGACCTCCTTTCACTCCCCGGTACATCTCCGCCAAATATAAAACACACAAGCTCTATTGTTCTACTACATTTCTAGAGACAATCCCCCGTTTGTGAGACAAAGGTATTTAATGACGGAGATTTAACAAGCTTAAACCGACTTGATGATCACATAAGTGTTTGTATAATTAGCAATAAGACTCCCTATTGAAGACCTTTTACATTCCACTCGTTCATATGCCCTCTGCATTCTAACCGTATCGTATCAAATATTAAATTGCCCTTTAGTGAAATGCCATCGTAAAGTTGTACATACTGCAGGGACTAGCAAGACGAAATCTGCATAATAAAAACCTTCATAAACAATGAGATCACTATCTGGACTCGGACGCTGTATTTTCAACTGTATTCTTAGCTTACAGTTTTAATTTGATTTTTAAGAAGTTTTTGTCTAATAGGCAAATTGGCATTTTTTATGTTTAACTAAACAAATAATCACACCGTTACAGTCGAGTAAACCGCAATCTAAGATCCAATGGTTAAGCACATTTTAAAAAATATTATTTTGCTCCCACCGGATTCGAACGCGGCCCTTGACTAGCAGATAAAGATCAAAGACAAAAGGGATGTCAGCGTGGTTGTCTTAATTAAGGATCGATTTATTCTTAATACTTGTTAGGTCAATAATCTCCCCAAAAATTAAGTGTACACACATTTGCTAATAACTAACAGCGCTAATATGAAAGATTTTCGGGGCATTTACAAGCTTTCCGTCCGTCCCCGTAAACGATGGATTGAAATCGTGTTAAGATGGCATCTTACAATCTTTAGTAACAAATTATTTTTTTTACATTTCATTCATATTATTTTCATTTATGAACAGACTTTATTACTACATAAACTAAAATTATGGCGAGTGGAATTTGTTGATAAAACTTAATTTTACACCACCCGTCTCTTTTTGCTGCATGGTCGATCTATCCTCAAATTTTAAGCAAACTGAAATCCATTGTAAAAAAAAAACTTGCTTTATTTTTTGCTTTCATTCTTTGCATAGGTGAACACGGAATAAAACAATGGCCCCTTCTAAATACTGAAGTGGTCAACAGTGATGACGCTTAAACTCGTTAATTACTCTGACTTGGACATTAATTAATTGAATACTTAACATGCATTAACAAAAAAGTTAATTTGACCTCCACGGCAGGGTGTTGATGGATCACCTTCTAATCAAACAAAGACGTATACTTTACATGTAAAAACACATTCTAACCTAATTTGTTGTCCACGATGACAAGTTTGAATGTTCGTGATATTCAGATTGTGTTAGCAAAAAAAGGGCCTAAATAGCGAATTAAAGTTGAAATTAAAGGTGCGTGCAATACGTTTTAAAATAATCGTATTCTCGCGAGAGTTTCTATAGTGCACGAGACTAAGACTCTCGTACGCTATATACCAGGCCATTGCGCCATAATTTCTGCCAATATTTGGGGCGACGTATGCCACAGACCAGCAAATAAAAGTAGTGCAAAACAAGTTGGGCAGGGTGTATCTTAGGGTCAATGTTTAGATGTAGGAAGTAGAATCGACTATATTTTAGAATGGTCTTGGAATCCTTTCTCGTTTTGATATCTCGGCTACATTCCCTTTGGTGGACTGAGGGCTGAGAAGGATTTACCTATAGTACGGATTGTAAACATTATTATTTTTTTCTAAATATCATTAAGAGCTAAATGCAATACATATACAAGAGATCTATTTTCCTTTCTGGGGTATTCCACTTGTAAACACAATGGGAAAACGGCAATTGTAACATTTGTTATACATGCACGGCCATATCAATCGGACAAACCCACGTGATTCTCGCAATATAGTCACTCCGCTAGCTAGCCTATAACAGAAATATCATCATATGCACCAAACTTTTTTCATCCGAAGCTTATTTTTCGCCGTAGGGCCTATGCACGTTAAGGATTTACACACTGTAAAAAAAAACGTTAACAAAGTTATGGAAACAACTCAATAACGCCTTTAATTGCGAATTTCTGTTAACTTTTCTTGAATTTTTCGTAACCTCTAAAGGGTAATCAATAACTATGTTATGGTCCTTGACCCCTATGGCATGCCGTTTTATCACTTCTACCTTTATTCTATATATGTTGAATTCTCTCCCACTTATGCGAAATTCTTTTCCACATATGTGGAATTCTTTCCCATATATGCAAAATTAATTATCTATTTTACATACGTTGTAAATAAATACCACTTATGTAAAAAAGAATTCAGCATATGTGAAAGTACCTTAGGGCAAATCTTTTCAACATAAGTAAAAAAGAGTTTCACATACGTGGAAAAGAATTGTTCATACGTAAAATAAAAGCAAAACTAATTCGACATATGTAGAGTAAAGGTAGAAGTGATAAAACGGCTCGCTATAAACCCCGAGACAAATGCCATGTCCTATATTGAAATGTAAAGAATGTTTTATTAGATTAATATTCCTTAACGTTTCCCTTCAGATGTTAAGGAAAGTTTTTTTTTCAGTGTATTATGTTCTGAACACAAAACCGAGGGCCACTGTGAATTCTTAACACAATGCGAGCTATGTTTTGAGTTCATTTGAAGAAAAAAAAAAAAAAAATGTCAAAATGGCAGCTATATGGTTCGACACGAAAATGTACTCATGGACTTCCAAATGGTGGCCATATAGAAAACCAATGTTAAATCGTTTACCTCGGCTTAATACAACCAACTCTAATCTGAAACTGTATCGCTAATCTTTTATACATAAGCCTTCTTCGGGGTCTTCTATATATGGTCGATACAAACAAACTTTCTCTCATTGCCCTAGCGATGCTGTCTCGCACAGGGTCCAACTTACTCGCCTCAAACCGCCGTTTCCTTGTCCCATTTCCGAGATGTTTACAGCTGTCTCTATGATATCCCTTGATGTAGAGTTAACCTTGGAAGTTTATCCGTTCCTTTTCTCATCTTAAATCTTCCTCCTGGCAGCTTATCCTCAGCATATACTTGAGATATAGCTATGTTACAAATTCGCCTGTATACAATTACAATACGCCTTGTTCTTTGGCGTGTTGTGTTTTTCTGACGTCCGATAAATCTATCACGATCTACAAAGCCGAGGACAGTTCAACTATGAAGCCAAACTCTTTGACACCATATATGTTAACAGACCTTTATTATGGGAGCATTACGTTGCCTTTGTCATAATAATGGATACAAGCAGATTATTGGATTAACCTAACAATAATCCTGGAGACGATTTCCACTTGGCAAATGTTCAAGGTCAAATGAGATTTTCATCTATGCGCACGGTTATAGTTGGGTTTCTATGGATACGCGTTTGTTTACAATAAAGAGAAAAGTAACCTTTGTAGTACAAAGCACAACTTTATCACATAATCCTATGTATATATCATTATTTCATTGTAACTCTGATTGAGAGACAGTAACCTGTATACGTGTGAAATGAAATTATATATATACGTACGCTTGTTCGTTCATTTAAATGCAATAGACACTCATAATCACGATTGAAAGTTGATTTTGGAAAATATTAATTTTTCGACTTCGTCCGCCCATCATCCGACTCGTATTCAATTTGATATGGAGGTCGGTCTTCCTTGACAACTTAGGCGTTCAAACCTCTCTTTTCTTCGTTTTGATTGATTGGTCTTATTATTCACGGATTTCAAATATTATCACAAAGAATTATGGATACAATTATAGGGAGGTTATAAGTTCACAAAATTTCTTCAAGTAGCGAGGCGTACAGATTTTGATGTCAACATATCTGAATGCTTTACGATGCTTTTGAAAAAAGTTAACATACAAATTGTAACATATAATAAATATGAAATTGAATGAGCTGACAATGACAGATCGATATGTAATACGTATATAATTTTATAGATTAACAATAAAATATATAAACAATGGCGTGTTGCCCGCTTTGTATGAAAATGAAATAAATAAAAAAGACAAAGATGACATAGCAAGATCGCCTCCCCTCTCCCTGTATGTTTTTTTCTCAGAAATCATCGACGACCAAAACTCTTTACTAGAATTGTAATTACATCGTTAAACTTATTTTGTCTGCATGATATACAGAAATACAGTGCACACCCATTGGCGAACGGCACATATAGAATGTAATGAAATTGAATTTTCTATTGTGCTAGATTTAAATACAACGGTAGGCCTACTATGTATGCGCTTCGGACGATGTTATTCGTCAACACAGGTGCACGGGACAGATTGAAACTCGCCTAGATGTTACAGTGGTTTTATAATTCCTTTACATGTCAGTCCAACCACTCTGTTTGTTCCATGAATGCGTGTTTGCTGTCTCGAGATGTGAAACACGGAAATAAATTATAATGTCTAAAGACACTGCATAATTTATTCTGCCCAACTGTTGCAACAAAATCCTTGAAGAAACGACTCGCCAGTCTTAAAAAAATAAATAAGAGAATCCACTAATAATAGAAACGATTGTAGGAGAGATAACACAGCTTTGAATACTAAATGCCGAAATAAAAGGAGAGACGAACGATTCTTGCACTCTGTGAGCCGGTCAATCTTGAATTACAATAGGTCTACACGAAGACGCTTTTCAAATGTACATCCTCAAAAATAAATCGATTTTTACATCTGCTGTATTTGACAACACGTGGGCTGTCTTCCTTGGATTTTCAAGTGTCTAGAATTGAACGCATAGCCAGGCGTCGCTCAAAGCTAAGACACAATAGAAAATCCACAATAGGTGATAGATTCTAACCCCGAGGGGATTAAGGTGCGAGATTGAATTCTTGTGAAAGGATTAAGGATTTAGGAATATAGCGGATATTCTAGCTTCCGGTTCAAGGAGTGTTTACTTGCCACAATAATCTGCATTTTAAAGATAATAGTGTTTTCTATTTTTTGTTCAATTAACTCTTGAATGTCCATTAAACAGTTCTCAAATCCGCATTCATTAGACTCTAATTCAATCCAGAAATCGAATTTTTTTTCTCAATATGATATTACACTTGAATGCACCAAAAATGTACTTTATAACCATGTAAAACAAATAACATTGGGAAATAAAGGCAGAATAATACAATATGTAAATCTGTAAAACTCGCATACATTTGACTAAAACCGTTCCCATTTTCACATCTCTGTTTGGGGTACAGTATAACTTAATTAGTTAATTTGCCGATTTAAATCAGACGACCAAACGGATATAGAAATGTAATTGAAAACAATTTATTCCGGGAGAAATCTAGCACAACAGTTTTATTGAGAGTTTAAGTGGTTCTTTTGGTGTGATACGAAATGTTTTGACTTCAAAACCCTATTGAAAACACCTCCTTTCTTTTGAATTTATTTTCCAACATCGACCAACAAGTCGACAATGCGCAACAAATTGAAAAGTTTAATCAAAGAATACAATGTATATATAGGTAATCGTGTATTATCGAAGAATGGCTGACGACAAGGTATTGCTCGAAGGAATGATTGGCGTCAAGACGTTCCGTGGAGGATTGCAAACTGATATTCCAATTGGGTTTACAGATTGAATTCTTTATCGTATCCCACTTCAAAATATTAATCACATTAAAAATTCCTCAGATTATTCATTATATCAAATACCATGTGATTTCGCCCCCCCACCCATCCCCAATACCCCCCCATCCTTGCTGGCTCTAAATATTTATTTATTTAACACCGAGCTGTGTAGCTCCTCTCCAAAATTGTAATTACGACATACGTTACACATTCGAAACCCTTTATACAATAAATAAATGACAAATATATTATGATTATAAGGAACATACGAATTCCTATACGTCTATGGGTTGTATGTATGGAGAATGCTAAATATTGGGAAAATTTTAGCATTGCTTGCGTAGGGGCGGTCAATTGGGCCAAAGTTTGTAAACGTACATGTAATGTGTATTTCTTACAATGAATCACTGGCACAGAGAAGTCGATTCATAACAGCAGATGAATCATTCGTGCTCTAGGTAAACTCACGTATTATATAAAATAAAAAACCTAACTTTAAACTTTAAAAAGTAGATTGTACAACACAATATCAGACCTTAAAGGCAAATCGTTAAACGATAAATTTCAAATGATATATGCAATATGTAAAATGTAAAATGTAATATAAACAAAATTTAATTAAAATGACAAAAGTACGTAGATATACCTTACAAGAACAATTAACGTTTAACGTAGTTCAATCGAATTAACAGAATGATTTACGGTTAAGAATAAAAAACTTTATTTCCCGTTGTCATGCATGCGTATATTGGTTCAACGTGTCGCTTGGGTAATGTTTACAAGCTCCTACCTTTTCAGCTTGTTTGATTGGGGATTAACGCCGGTCTTAATGACGCTGTGCTAACTAAAGGGGTGAAGAAAACCCTAGACACCACCGGCAATAAACAGAGACAAGACAGGACAATTACGCACAAGGCGATCACATGATATAACTACACAACAAACAGATCGGCTTCATGTTGTCCCTTAGCTCCGAGAGCCCCAGGGCAACAGGACGATTCTTCCCAACCCCCTGCAACATGTCTTTGAAGACGATTGTAAACATCCGTATTTTACATCAAATCAGAATAAAATCAATGTTTACAAAATTTTAACCCATTAGATATAAAATCTGGAAATGGTAAAGCTTTTTTTAAATTAAAACTTATCGTTTTCTTGCACTGGAAAAGTAATTTTTTTAACAGATTTATAAATCGTCGTGCCCCGTGAGGGAGCGAGTGGGCCATGGCCCTGCAGAATACTCCCTCGGCTTCCTCGGTCGATCGTAAGAGGCGA
>JARFOD010128197.1:0-28185 GCA_031763545.1 Mopalia muscosa
TTTTATAAATGCAGAGAAAAAAAAGCTTTTGACTATTATCATGCTTTCAATATGTACATACGTGTTTACGCGATAACTCTATGTAAAGTACCACTAACTAAGAAGGGTGTGTCTTAAGTAGGGGAATATCCTCGTTACACTCCATTCCTTAAAAACAATGTACCTCGGCCCCTCGGCTCCATTATTTTTAAGGAAAGGAGTGTTACTCGGACATTCCCCTCTACATAAACGTAAAGGTGGCGGTTTGGTTATTTATGTTGATAGCGAAATTCACACTTGCAAACTAATGGACGATATAACTTACATTTCTGACGGTAGTGAATTTCTATTTGTTGAACTAGAACATGAAAGCAAAAGCTATTTGGTTGGTATTGTGCATCGGCCACCTGGAGGGCGCCTGGAGGACTTTAATAACCAACTTCTGTCTCTTTTTCACACCAGCTGATGTGAACTGAGACTTTATCGAGACTATTCAAGACTCCAACACAGCTTTAACTACTTTCTCTGCCACATTCGGTGCCATTGACGTCGAATGCTTTCTACCTTCATCTTTCAGCATAGATGGCACTGATGTGGATGACATGGACTCTGTAATACCTTCAGTGGATGCAGTGTTCCATGATTTCCTTGGTCTGCCATCCACTTCTGTTTTCAATTTTTCACAAGTTTCTTCTTCGGATATAGTCTCCGAAATGTAATTTTAATTACATTTGCAAAAAAAAATTCAAGAAATTTGGGTATAATTCGTCTCATAAGTAAGTCCATCAATAAACACGCCCTTCTTATTTTATATTATTCACTACTATATCCCTACATGTCCTATGGAAACTCCCTTTGGGGCAGTACTTATAAATCACACCTACAACCTTTAGAATTATTACAAAAGCGACCTATATACGAATTATAACTGGTTCAAATCGTCTTGAACATACCCAGCCTTTATTTATCAAGCTAAACATCCTGCCATTGAAATATCACAACCAGTATTCTGTACCTTTATTTACACACAAATGTCTCTACCACGAAGACAAAACTCCTAAAAGTTTCATTAATCTGATACACATGGCTACTTAACACGAAGAAGTATCTGGAATCTAACTCGACCATTTTTTAGATCAAATTCATCGTACCACTCGATAAAAGTCTCAGGCCCTCGAGAATGGAACAAGCTGCCGTGCAGGTAAAAAAATTGATATCTTTATCACAATTTAAATCTTTACTGAAATCGCATTACATTGACTTGTTCAAATTGCAGTAGCATTCTTGGTGATCCCGATTATCTAATTATCATGTTTTGTTTGTTTTGTTTTGCATTGCTTTGTTTGTTATTATTTTCCGTAATTAGTCCAATTTTATTTTAATAAAATTTTCCCCTCTCAGTCATCACACAATAATATATATCTACCTACACACGGGATAGATCAAGCTCTATGGGGCTTAATCCCGCCAATTAACATTCATCAAAGTTATAAGCTCTTGGTTGAAATATTACTCTCTTATGATGCACAAACTTTTCCGTTAGGGGTGTTCTGAATGACTCACTGATCGTTTGATATTGTACAATGTGTTATTTAGCGACTGGTCAAATTCAGAGAAATGTCTTTTCCCAAATGTATTAGCCATGTATCGTATTTCAGTGTAAATAATTATGCCAAGGTGTTTTATTGCATCGTAAGTTTTTGGATATCTATACTGCCATTGTGATAAATATTTATTATTCTTTTCAACCACGACCGCTTAAGTCGATCTGTATTATATTTCATAGGTTAATAAACATAAACATAAACATGACTGTTTGATTTATAATTGATACATTCATGAACTAATAGTTTAACCCATGTATATTCAAATAACATGTCATCCAACAGTTAAAAGTAACACTAAAAACTAAACATACAATTCGAGCGTTTTGTTCTATCCGTAGTTTGATGGACTTGTGTTTTACACAGTGCCCAAGTGTATTTACTGATATGACGGCAGTGTATCTTACAGTGAATACTAGCCACACTAATACAAGTAGTCAAATGTGAAGTGTTTGGTTCTGTTTGAATATGAATGTTCCTCCAGAGCTTTGAAAAGCGAAAACATACTTTTTTGTAATGTTGTAATGTTGGAAAATAAATGTCCCTCCATCGTCCTTCGGTAAACCTGACATACTCCCTACCTGACTATCATATATGTGTGTAGATGTATGCACTCTTGCAACCAACCACCCCTATTGGCATGAATCAGGGGTTGACTCAAAGTTTACCCACTCAGACCCTTTAATATTTATAAACAACTAGGGTCCCATTGGACGCATGACAAAGTCAAGTCAAAAACTCAATTTATTGCATGAAAACTGAATTCCATTGTTGAATTGTAGAGGAAAATAGCAAAACGAAAGAAATGTATTGAAAAAATACACTTTTAAATTCTACGTAACTCGGTACTATCATGGGTGCGAGTGAATCTATAAATAGCACGAAATAGAATGCCTAGGCCTGTGTTAGCTGCAATCTGATTGGCTTGCTCCAACTCTACAGCCAATCGTTTTCGCTGTTGTCTGTTCTATGGGCTGGTATCTCAAGCACATGTTTTGAATGTGGTGACTGTTCACAAGGCCGAGCCATGTGGATTATTTTTGATAACTTTATTAAAAAAAGTTTGCATAAACAGCACCCTTTGTGCCTTGCTTTGTCCGGATAGTGCTTTATTATGATACTTGACCGGATTTAGTCTTTGTCCTGCTAAACACAGGTGACAGCTTTACATATACGCTTAAGTACAACAACAACAACAACCACCTGATATTACATGTATGACAGTTGCGTCATGTTTAACCGACCTGCGGAGTATTCTCAGCTTTGTTTACTGGTTATAAATACTTTATTTCTGGGTATCAATTGAATAAAATTGGGAAGCCAGATTTGATACAGGTTATAACTATTTCGACTTTTTATCATTATAACATGGTTAATATGCCTTCACAGTATATAGTTTTTCTTTTAGTTTTTTTTAAGGATTTTTTTAAGTATTAAGTATTAACCTCAATGCTTCAAGGAGTAGATGGTAAAAACAGATTGTAAGAGAATATATATTTTTAATGCTTCAAATGGATATATTTAAACGGAAGATGTCGGTTGGCAAGAAATAATGCAACCGCAAACAAACCGAAATGGGGATGTAAGACGACCAGCCAATTCATACTGACTTTTGCACAAATATCGCTCCAATGACTATACATATGGTTGTAGACCCCAATAATATGGCTGGGACCCCACTTTTATATTTTGTGGGGTCTAGAAGACCCCAATACTTGAGGAGTTGGGTAAGCCCCTGCATGAATCTCTGATAAACTTTATCAAATAACTTGTTTGAGTGGCATTATAAGTCTTACTTATTATGTTTATCAAATAAACTTAAAAATTCATGAAATATATATAAATAGTTTGTTCTATTCAAGACTAGTACTTTGGAATTCATTTTTAGGTTAAACATTAAAGATTATTTTAATTATGAGATTTGTTTAAAAAAAGATGAAAAAATTTTTTTTCTTCTTCAGAAGACCTTGGGACCAAATTTGAATATTTTTATAGTAAAATTGTTTTCTTAATGTTTATAGGTCAAGCAAACAACTGTATGCCAAGTGCTTAGGCAGACACTGTCCAAATGGACACCCTGAAGTTAACAATTGCCTCATTTGGACACCCTACTCCTGATTTCTGGCTAAGCCCCTGCTGTATGCGCTGCTGGATACCACCCCCTCACACTCGAGCCCTCTACTGGATACCACCCCCTCACACTCGAGCCCTCTGTAACATGACTTGTGAATTCGCCAAAGTAAGTCCAATGATAGGGAAAAAAAATTACGAAAAAAAAATCCTGCCTGTCTGGCCCATTTCTAATTAGAAAGTCTAATTAAAAATTTGAACTTAAAACTTTTAACTGAAATGATTATCCTTTAAAGTTCAATGAATAACCACTACGATACTTACATTCAAAATACTATTGGAGGCAACATCTTCCCATAGGTGATAGTCATTTTCTTCCGTCTCTGCAACTGAATTTTTTAAAGAAATTATTAATTGTGTTATTTGTGTTGGCTCAGGGCAGCATAAAGCTTCCTTTAGCCGGCTTGAATTGAAATCTGTTACAAAATGGAGCATAATATCAAGACAGGGCTATGTTTTACTGTGCTATAAAATTATAGCATGGAAGACACAGCTCAAACTTTCTCAAATTTGAGTTATATGGAAGTTGTAATAGAAATTCAAAAACAGACCACATTGTATTGTTTTTTTGTTTAACTTAATTGCTTTTAAAAATGGATTTCTTCTATCTCAAAACATCAGGTATAAAGGAATAATATGGAAGTTGGTGAGATTTAGTGGAACGTCTAGTTTTCTCTCAATTAAAAAAATCCAACTATATTGTCTTTGTTTCTTTTTATATTTTGGATCAAAACCCAAGAGTTTAGCTAATCAGTTCAAAGCTCACAAGTAAATGAGTCAGACGTTTGCAGCTCTTAGTTAATTTATCGGTACTTGAGGCATGCGTTTCTATTCACAGATAACATTGAACAAATAAAATGAAAAACTGATCTATATGTAGTATTTAGGTCGTCGTTATTGTTTTAGCCACATAAACTATCTAAAGTCCATGTACAGTACAGGGCAGAAATAACTTGACATGCTACGCGATTCTGTCCCGATTCTTACGCGATTACACAAAAACCAAAATATTTCTAATCGCGGCTGAAGGAAAACAGACGCGTGACTAGATGAAAACAAACGCGCGACTGAAAGAAAACATACAATATACTACAGCGCGATTGGCCCTTAGTGATAGATTTTGTTACTATTATTTTAGTAGGCGGACAACACACTGCATTGTGTTTTGGCGGTTTTGGGGCAAACAGACTCTTGCGCGAGAACCTCGAGCGGGAAAATGGCGAGAAAGAGGTCAAGTTCGGGTCATCACGCGCTGATCGAGTTCAGTTGTGACGCGTTATTGTTTCTGAGAAAAACAAAAGTTGTCTTTACATGTTTTTAAATGTGTGATTGTTTTCCTTTTGACGCGTAGTTGTTTTTGTTTTGACACGTATGAATCACAGCACCTTTTATTTCAATCAGGACACATGTGTTTTTTGTTGTTATTACGGCACGACGAGTGTCAAGTTATTCCTGTACTGTATATATGTTTTTTTCTTCTTTGCTATGGTACAATATTTCAACATTTTGTGTTATTTAACCATTAGTGGCACAATGACCCACAACATTCTGTCTTGTAAGTAACAGTGCCATGTTGCCACCAACTACATGTTTACTGTTTTCCTTAAATATAATTATGGCAATAAATCCTCTCCGCAGCCACCCCCTCTCTACCTTGTTCTTCAGCCATCAATCAAACAGGTACATTATACTCCTCTTTCCATTTAATTTAGACTCTGTAACAGTGGTAGCATATAGTCTCTACTGGGACTGTTGGATTCTCAGCTGTTTCCTTCACTGTAACTGACCATATAGATTCTGTTTCAGACTGGCTAACAGGCAGCAGTCAGCAGCTACAGCTTCTTCCCACCATCAGGCTGTGTAAGAGGCAGACAGCACACTATCAGAGTGATGGGACCTGTCTTGCTCATTCTACTGTTGATTGTACCGAGTTGGTGATGGGACTTCTATTGACCTCACTGCTGACATACTGTATGAGGGTAAGTGGCTCGAGGAGACTGTTTATAAGTATCTTGGACATGAGTGGAAAGGCCCCTGCTTTACATAGGATTGACCAGAACAACACTTATAGGTACTTATAAACTATGATTGGTGCAGGAGAGCTTTCACTCAGATTTAAGTCATCTCTGTGTTTATGGCATTTTTTTTAAAAGAAGCTTTTTTCTGGCATAGAGTATGACGATATATTAAATGATCTGAAGACAATATCTGAAGACATAGAGAAGACAGAAGAGCCGTTGTTGTACTTAGTTCTGTTCTATTCAGAGACATATCCTGTACTCAGTGTTTAATGTGAGAAGTTAAGGGCAGAGAAAACTAAACACTGGGGGTAACTGACCACTTAGTGGCCAAGTGAAGTCTGGTAAACCTCAAACTGGACAAGTGCTTCAGTATCCTAAATAGAAGTCTGGAAAGAGACCAGTTTCTACACGTCGGTTTGGCTTGTAAGGTCAAAGATTATTGGATTCAGAAAGAAATAATTTCATTTTACTTAGTAACTTGCAGGCCACAGTAATCTAGGACTATGAATGTGACAATGTTTTGGCAGCAATTTGAACAATTCTCCCCTTTCCTGTAGGTCGGCAGTATTATTGACGTAAAGACAAAAACTGATTTAGGAAACTCAAAGTGCTGATAATTGTCTGTGGGTTTGAGATGAATGAATTGACTGGTCAGGAAGACAGCTTGATAGGTTTATAGGATTCAGCTTCATTTTCATGGCTAGATTGATTCCCACGACAGTGCCAGCCGCCAAGCTAAGCCAATAATTGACATGATTGTACTTCATAGATTCTCGTAATGAGTGGAGTATGTTAACGGACTGGGATGTGGACATCTCAACAGGTGCTGTGTTTGGTCAGCATTAACCAGCCTCAACCACGCCTCCCTAACGCTTCACCATCGGCCTGACAGACAAGTGCACCAAAAGCCTACAACAGTTGCCATATTTTCTCCACTTGACATGTCATTACTGATAACACTGTTATTTTTTCCTTCTGGATGGCCAGTTGTTGTAGATGTCACATAGGATTTCTTAGTGCTTTTGAACAACAGTTTCCTTAAGTTTACCTTACACAAAAAGGGGTAAGCTCTCATTCCACAGTGTTAAGTAAAAACAAATGCAACAAATATACTTAAATGTAGAAAAAAAGAGTGCAGAAAAAGTCAAATATTTATAACCCACAACTGAAACATGATTTGGATTCTTTCCTGTTGGGGATATCACAAATGGAATCTTTGGAAAAACCAATAAAGAGCGGTAGCTGTTTTGTGGCGTGGTTGTGTTGCCATTAGGTGTCATAAATGTCAGTGTGTTACGGGTGAAGTAGAAAAACAGAGAGAGTTTTACACCTTTATAGGCCACTCACCTGGGAGTAGTAAACAGTGAGGGCTGTATTTAAAACCATCATCCATGGAGTGTTAGATAACCCATGCCATAACACTTCACAACAGACTTTATTAAAAACACAACAGATGGTGCTTGTGCTTAGGAAAAAGAGAAAACTTTGACCAGATTATATTGGTGCGGTTTAACAGAGTGCACAAGGAATCAAGAGACAGACATGGATATAAGTAAAATGAATGTCACCATAACAACGGCTGTATGGTGGATACCCCCTGGAGACATAGTGGAATAGTTGATTTATTGTCTTCGTGTGAATCTGTGGTGAGTACAATATGCTGACGATAAGGCACACGATAAACAGCCTTCTAACAGGTAAGTCATCTTTACACATGTATTATTTCCATAAAAAATCAGACATATTTTATTCAACATAACTCAACCACATAAATAAATTAAATACCGTTACATAAATTGTTTTTAACAGCAATACTGATGTGTCTTTATTTGATCATTGAAGGGCATTGTTCAAATAACTTCACCCTAATTGTAAATACATAATATTTAAATATAAATACTATCTGAGTGTCTACAATAAGATTCAGTGAATACACATAATTAAAGCGAAAATATCACAAAATTCTGAAATATAAGTTTTTTCCAGTGTTTTTTAATTTTAAATTTGGTCCTTTAATTCTGTATCAAAAATGTAATTAATTTTGCGGAAGTGTAAAAACATAAGTAACTGATGTACAAGATGTTGGAATGTGAAAGTGTTGGAGGGTTGTAATGAGCAGGGTGATTGATATGGAGGAAGTATTATCTTTAGATAACCCTTGCCTCCTGGTGCACAGGGCAGAAGTACTAGGCATGTGTCGGGCCAGAACACCTCTATGCTAAATGTAGTTTCATTCTTTCTGTATTCATACATGGAAAGACAAGGATTTTTGTCTTGCTGTGTTGTACTATCCATTGCCAAGCTACCAGACAGCCATCCTCTCTCCCAGTCTTCCTTAGCTTAAACATGATCGTTTAACTTCCAAGATGAGGAAAACTTTTCCAAAAGTTACAACCAAACCTTTTTTATCTGCCCCTGTCCACATTCTCTTATCCCAAAAATCATGTACAAGAATTTCCCTTGCCTAGAATCAGGTAATCTATTTGCAATGTCCCACTCTGTGCTTTGCCCCGTTCACCTTACAAGATCTCTTATCAAAGGGACAGCAGAGGGCAATCATTGACATGTGGATGTGGTGAGATGTTAACACAGAGAGGCCACCCATAAGAACATATCTCACTACATTACAGCCTAATACATCTACATGCTGTGCTAGCAGGCTATGTAGAAATGACTGATGACTCTACGACAGGCTCGCTTACTCTCTGCTCACTACTCAAAATCACAAAAATTACTCTCAAAACATAAATCAAAATAAAAACTTTAGATAATCAAAGGTAGATACACTTGATTAATTAATTTTCTTGTAAAATATGCCATGAAATGTTATATTTTATAAACGTACTAATCAGAGGGGAAGATTGATCGTTATAAGGCCAGGTGGAATGATTAGGGTATTATGGTAACTTATATTGGTCAGGATTTTAACTGTTTCTTAATGACAGTATGGGAGTGGATAGCGCTGTGAGAGGATAACCTGCTGAAACACCCAACATTGAAAACAAATCAAATAGAACATGCAGACAGATTGATAATAGCTCCACATATCATACAAATATTTTCAGCAGTTATTTTTTTATATTTATATTTATGATAGATCGGAGCCAGATAGTTGACATTGTGTTCCATTCATACCAGTTTTAAGAAAATAACAACTTCGACAAACATCTATAAAAAAACAGCCGAAATATTAACTTTTCTACCAAAATTGTATACGGCTCACTATCTATTAATATACTTTGTATACATAATATCTAGGTGTACCTCACTGGCCACTCCTGGTTCCAGTTTTATTCTGCCTACACAGAGTGTATGTGTATGAATGTAATTTCCACAAGTTGGCTTTATGTGTCATATTATGGTAGACATTACACACCACTTACAGCTGTATAAAAAACATGTCTTATCAACTTGGTGTTTTTAGACAATTATATACAGTGATAAAGAAAGCAAACGGTACATCCGCGCATTTCAGTAATGGAAACAAACACAAAGAACAGACTTTCGTTACATACATAAATATAAGCGGAGAAATAAATCGCTTCATTATGCTCCCCCAGGGAGTGGGCATCGAGAGATGTGTGATTTTCAATAAATCTCCACAATTACGCCCGATTGTGGGGAGCGTGGTTCCAGGTATTGCTGGTGGTTAGTTTACTGTTACAGATAACCAGGTGAGTTTTTACCTGCCACATGTCTGCACAACTCACAATCCAAACCAAAACAATACATCAGACACTTTCTATCTGCAGAAATACAAATCAACATGGTGTTTTATTATCCTGAGAAAGCAGACTCTGCTTTCATAGCCCAGAGTTTCCCATGTTTATTAGTATTTGATGAGTTGTTAATATTGAAAGCCCCCTTTCTGTGCAGTGTATACAGGGATAAAGCTTCTTAATGCAGCACCTGGGTCTGTCCTATCAGAATACCCTTCTACACAGCTATCCTATCAGAACAATCAGATTTCTCATAGAGATTAACTCTTACAGAGCTCAACATATTCACTATTTCATCCAACTAAAGCTTTTAGTCACAAGTATTCAGTTCTATGCCAGCATAGAAAGGTACTCATTAAATAGTTTTACATCAATGTTTCCATTTAGGAATTCCTGTATAAACTGAACACTTCTTGTTTGGTATGTCTTTAAACGTGATGTGATCAGTCACCAGGAAGATTCTCAAGTATTAGAATGAAGGGGACCAGCAGTCAATGCACACCTGCCTAAACCATGACCTTGGTAAAATCAAAATCATCAGGATTCTTTGGGAAAAAGATCATTTAAGGTCTTGCTGGACCCGTTGGGCTAAAAATATATCAAATTATTTTTATCACTTGGATAAAAAAGTTAAGTATTCCAACCATAGGTTGGTAAAAAAAACAACAAATTTTAAATTCTAATTATAAACGGTTATAATCTGAGCCTATAATTAAGTTTTTCCTTGATCATATCCAATTGGTTTAACTTTAATTGCCTATTTATTTCACTTCAGTTTTAAGCAAACCCTTTATTTTCCATGGTGTATTTATATTAAAATCTCAAATTTGTACCATCATGAAGAGCACAATACGATCTAGTAAACCGTGCCTCATTTTTCAGAAGTTTGTCCTTGATTTTTTAAAAATGTTTTGTGAAAGTTGTATTTTATTATAGGACTTTCTGAGCTAAGATAGACAAAAGAATCCACTGTGATGGATCCTATCAAATGAGGTACTGTTGACTAGTTCATGGACTATTTTACTCTGTCCACTAATCTATTATTGTTATTGCACATTGAGAAATAAACCATGAAAAATGCCATCTCTTTTTTTCTGTGGACATTTACTCATTTTGCAATATTTTTAAAAAAATAATTTGTTTTTCACAACATTCACAAATATGTAATACTGAGTATTCAAGCTTTCCAATATTATATACATGTATATGGTTCACATTTAAACTCTTCTGTATAATAGACTCAATACAGCAGGTGTTCTGTAAATCGACGAAGGGGTCCAGCAAAACATCGAGTCCATGGATAGCCTGCCCATATCTCAAGACACTTTCTGATCATTTTCATTGGTGAATTAATTTCAAAATTTAACAAAACAACACAATTTTTTATATTGTAAAGTTTCTTCCATGTCATGTTTACCAGACAAAGTATTATTGTCTGACAAAATGATTCATTAGGAGATGAAATCAGAAACCTAGAAGAAATACTATGGGTAACTAAAACGACTGAGTTGTCATGTTATGTTAGGGTTGTCTAAGCAATCAATAAATGATTAATATTGTCACTTTGCAGAGTTTATTCTCTACCACCCATGGATTTAGACAGAGAACTTACTTTAATAAGACTATATATATAATTACACAGATGACGTGCAGAGACTAGAATCATCCAGTGCCTTACGAAAGCTCTCTTATTTCAAACTAACGAGCTTCCTACATCTGACCTATTCTCTTATGCTCATAAATCATCTGGCCTTCACTGGAAATAATTAGTTCTCTATGAGAACACCTGTGTCGGAATATATAGGTAAAGTTACCTTACCATATATCAATCAAGTGGTCAGACAATAACATATAAGTTTACATCCCTTATGCATCATCTTCAGGGACAAATACAACTTGAATACCTTACAAGGAAGCTGTTTGTCTCACAGCCTGTAAACAAAGACTGACAGACTGAATTTCTTGAAGGTCCCTTATAGAGGAGCCTGATAAAAATTGTATAAATCTTGTCTTATAAGTTCTTAATAGACAAGTCACAGTCGTATGTGTAACAGGGTATGTCACAGAAATCTACATAATAAATAAACTCTCTGCGACACCTATTTAGAGAGCATTGATATACTCATGAAATAAAGCACACCATGCTATATTTATAATCAGTTTCATGCTTTTCAAGTATCATCTTCATGATCCCAACTACTGTCTTCATGATCCCAATATAGTCTTCATGATCCCAACTATTGTCTTCATTATCCCAATATAGTCTTCATGATCCCAATACTCTTCATGATCCCAACATAGTCTTCATGATCCCAAGCATTGTCTTCATGATCCCATGGCCAACAGTTGTAGAGTTACTGGGAGAAAACATTCCACCATTTGTATCAGGGCAATAGATGAGCACATGTATCTGTGGAAACCTTTAGCTTCCATCCCAAAGAGGGTGTGAAAAAAAGTGCTTCACAGAAGAAGTGTGGACAGGTGAATCAGGAACAAATAAACAGTTGAATAGTTAGCAGTTTCCAGGTGTGCTCTACAGCTCCCGGATTCTTGGTTCCTCAAAAGATCAAAGCCAGGGTCAAGGTGCTATTGTAAACGAGGTTACCAGGGTCTGGTGAACACATGGTTAATGGACAGCAGTCCTCAAATAGTGCCAGTCATTCTGAACACTCTATTTACTTATAAGACAAAATATTCAACTTAAAGCACTACACCATTCAAGTGGCCAAGTCATATCTAATTTGTAGTTAACATTTTTTTATTTAAGGAAAAATAGCCACTATAAGAAACGCAAGTTGCTTTTCTTCTTTCAAAATGTTAGTACAATAACAAAGTGAGTAAGCTCTCGATACTGCCGCACATTGTTCTATAGCATATAGTTGTATCCCAGAAACCCTCAGACAATCAGACACACACAGCTGTTCCTGTCATTCTGTGGTTCCCTCTTGTGTCATTCTTTCCTCTCTAAATCTCCCAGACAAACCATTTCTTGTTCTGAAAAATCCTTGACCGATTTTATAAAGGTTCCAATTCTCAGAAGGATAGCCAGTGTCAGTGAATGCGATATGCTGCGCAACTATATACGGAGATATGCATGAAACATTTCTTAATATATATTATTACTGTAGAGAAAGAAGATTTTGCTTGCATCCATGGGGATTTAAACTCAGATCTCTGACAAGAGCTCTAACCATCTGAACTACAGAGGCTCACAGCTGAAGGATTGTGAATGATATGCAAGAACCAAACTTTCAGACTTCCTTTAACAATTGTACTTGGGCATTATGGGTAATATTGTGGGAAAGATTGACAGCCTTTATTTGGGGAATTATGGGTAATATTGCAAACATTCATTTTGTAACCATCTAGCTTTTTTAAAAAAACACGTGCTTCAAAATTTAAAATGTGTTATGTAGGTCAATGCTTAAACTTGTTAGTATCTTTATAATTTGTTTGTGTTTCTTGATTAGGGTGACTCATGGTATCTTTAACAAATGAATTTGATTGGTCTACAGCTGAATAACAGCAACGCATATAGTTGTAAATTGCTGACAACAACTGCACGATTTATGTCATTTTAGCAAATAGCACTACATTCAAAATGGTCCTGGTGTATGACCAAGCAATGTATTTAAAGCTTGTTGCAAGCCCACTTCAGGTTTTAATGAAATGGGAAACATTGACAGCATTTATTTGGGAATTATAGGCAATATTGTGGTAAAGATTGACAACTTTTATTTGGGAATTATGGGTCATGTTGTGGGAAAGATTGACAACCTGTACTTGGGCATTATGGGTAATATTGGGGGAAACTTTAACAGCATTTTTCTTAGAAATTGTGGGTAATTTTGTGGGAAAGATTACAGCATTGTCTTGGGAATTATGGGTAATATTGTGGGAAAGAGAGACAGTCTTTACTTGGATGCAAATTCAAGTCACTCCAGTGCAAGCTTATAGCTTCATTGGTGCTGTCTTGTCATCCAAATTTCCTGTGTTCCATTCTTGGTGGTGTCATGAAATTTCTCTACATTTATCATTTATTAGAGGGTAATGTGTTACATTTAATCAGCTTTAGCCCAATGAGTATATATCAGAAATTTCTATATTGGGTGTATTCGAACTGACAACCATTCACAAGCAAACATTCAATTAGGTTATGGGAAATTCTATAAACAATCTCCAAGAACACAATGGGTTGATTAGGAGAAACATTCTGCTAGTTGTTTGTATGTTGGATTTCTTGGGATATACAACCATCTATTCTATTTTATCTATGAATACATTATTTCCCACAGTCTGACACCTCATTACAGCCTTGCAAACACATTTTTTTATGGAAATAACTGTTTGGTTTCTTTTTTTGTGTGTGTTAGAATC
The DNA here is from genome assembly GCA_031763545.1 of Mopalia muscosa. NCBI lineage: Eukaryota > Metazoa > Mollusca > Polyplacophora > Chitonida > Mopaliidae > Mopalia > Mopalia muscosa. The sequence continues at coordinate 13,831 of JARFOD010128197.1, forward strand.
TAAAATACAGCAGATGAATGGAGCTTAATTTTCAATAGCTGCAGATTGAACAAAATATCTATTTTAAATGTTTAAAAAAGTGAAAAAGCAAGTATTCAATTTAGAGCTACAGAAAAATTCAATTTATAAACACAAATATGCAATCAAGCAGCTTTGAGAAATTATGATTATTTACCATAATATACATTATTTATTTTTTCCCATTTACAGACTTTTTATTATTAACTTCTTCCAAATCTTCCAAACAAGCTGAATCATTCTTAATCTTTTAAAAGAATAATTTAGTTTAGTATAATATCAATAGATACATGAAATAAAGATGAAAATATAATATTTTATATAAAGGTTAAATTAACATACCCTAAAAAAACAAATAAGGAAGTTCACAAACCGTCCATGGTGAATCTTGGTGGGCAACTTTATGGTCATGTCTCAGCACTCATTAGTACTATCATACTATGGAACAATGATCAACCATAATGAAATTATAGTTTTCCAGGGAACCATTACTCTTAAGGGTTCACTGGTTAAGCAAAAATCCTTCTTAATCAGAGAATTTGTAACTTTCACTTTGATTTGCGGACATAGTGATTGGTTAATTTCTATTTGTTTTAAATACTAGTTTGCAAGTGTATTCTAAACTTGAGATGTCCGTAGGTTAACCATAACAACTCAAGATTCAGAACGACTCTGACATTTGTCTCTGCAAAATTATCTGGAACATAAGAAGACTCATGGTTTTTCATTAATCCACATCCCTGTGCAAGAGTGATTAATTTTTAGAAATATTGTTTGATTTCTTTACTTTTTGAAGGAAATATACTTTATCAACACAATTGATACTAACTATACCATTATGTATTAATTTTGATAATAATGTACAGAAAAAAAGTTTGTATACAAAATTTGTAATGCATAAAGACAGTGGGTGGGCCAGTGTCTGTTAGTCTCTTAAGGGCGCTAATGTGTGGTAGCCAGGTACTCTCCGTTCAATTGGGCGTGAAGGCAAATGAGACCAGAGATATCAAAGGATGGGAGGATAGTCTGGAATTCATTAGAGACCTGAACACTGTAATAAGACACGATTCATCCAGGGAATTCTTTAATTAAGGTGTTAATTGGTTGATGAGCTTTGGCTGCAAAGGCCAACAGTCTGTTGATCAGTTGGCCAAATGCTGGTTAACTGGCCCAGTAATAGCCACTATTGTAAGTATCAGCAGACTGACCAGTGGCTACTAAAGTATCAGTAAACATCACCTAATTAGACTGACCAGAGCAGTGAAAAGATAGCCACATGCTGACCCATGTGAATAAATATTGACCTTGAATTTCATGATGGAGGCACTTTTAGAGGTTTGTAGGGTTTGTCACATTAGTATCTAGGTATCGAGACATCAGTGCCGCTATGCATCCCAGAATCCCTTCTCCACTTCCAGACACCCTTCAACAACAACACAACCCCGGCATCTTACAGCAGGGGGCCACTTCAACAAACAAATATCCCCCTGCACAATGGTATGCTAATGCAATCTGCTCAACTCAGTACCTAACATATTCTCCAATCACAGGTAATAAGTGGTGTGTTTTGGGGAAAGACAAACCCCATTAAGACAAACCAGAGAAACTCTTTGGAAAAAAAGCATCCTTCAGTCAAAGAAGCGATAAGTTACCAATTACTGAGACACTTGAGGTGTGAAATTTCAAGTCCCTCAAGTCAATAATAGACATAAATAAACATAGAATAACGAGGGTTTTCTTGCGATTCAGTTACCTCAAAATGCTTTTGTTTGTCTGGCCCTTTCACTGTCAATCAAGACACAATAATAAACAGGTAAAAGTTACATCACAGACAGTCAGCAGAAATAACATGGATTGCTTAAAATACCTCCACATACAGGTGTAAAATACCTTAGTTTACAGTTTCTCAGTAAACAAGAATTGCTTACATACCTCATCTTGCACATTCTTACACCTAGAAAACAGCATAATACCTACAAAAACACTGAAAACTAAGTATTTCTATTCGAATATTGTCAATTTTCTGATTTCTTTATTTTACCTGTAATATTTTGCAATTATTACCACAGATGAGTTTCTTTCATTAAAGCAAAATAAAGTATAAGCCAAAACCCAGATGCAAAAACATATATTTATTTTTTAATTTTTACATCAGACAAAGCCTTTAAAAGATAAGGAACAATTCTTGAGACTGGTTTTTAAATAATGTACTTTTTGTTTGAATGGGGTTTAACGCCATACTTAAGGTTATTTAAATTAATGGAAGTGTTTAAATCTTCAGAGATATCTAAATAATCAACTGTATCTTGCTGGTTATCTTTGTACTTTAAATAGTGATGAAGTTCAATTGGGTGCAGAAAAGAGCCTGTTTGAAAAGATCCATACCAACAACAGCCCATTAGAAGTTATTAGAAGCTATTTAGTTAAAATAGTCATTACATGTTGAGTTTTGTGGGGTTGTTAGCAGTGGTAGAGGTCTGTCAACTGCTTTAAATTAGCCATCAAACTGACCAGTCCAGCTCTCTGATTTCCAAACGGAAGTTTCTTGAGAGCAGACTGTATCTCACCAAGGGGCTCACAGAAAATATACTAGTCTTATAACAACAAACATTGACTACCTCTTCACCCACATATGGTACTCATCCTGCTCTCCAGAACATCCCTGGGGTATTGTAGGGGGCTTCAGGTGGGGGGTGGGAGTCCCCATGTTACTGGCCCTGACCTTAGGGCTTAGACTAAATGGTCAATGGTGCCTGGTAGATATTAACAGTATCATCTTCAGTCTACCAACCAGGAACATGTTTGACTATTATCCGGCTGCTTCACACCAATGAGATGGATGTCTTTCACTCATAAATTCTAAGCTCTTCCCTGGATTAATCCGGCTCAAAATATATTGAAAAAACTTATCTCTTAAATTGAGAGTAAAATATTCTAAAAACACTAGCGAAACAATTATTTTACAATCCTTATCAAAAAATAGTTGAGTTTGAGCCTAAAATAAGATTTCTAATGAGCATAATATAGGAGATTGTGATTTGATTTGCTATAGGTTGATGTGTAGTTACAGTAATCATTTAAAGTGTCCGATAGTTAAAGCAGTCAGTGAGCACGTCCGATAGTTAAAGCAGTCAGTGAGCACCGTTCAAAATAATATACATGTAACATTCTCTTTCCATTATGATTTTTTCTGATCTTATTTCTACACCGTGACTGTTCAATTACTAGGTCACAGTATAGCAATATAGAATACAAAGATTGTTTGTTGTGCGACAAGGGATAAAGGAATGCAAGATCTCTAATGAGCTCTACCCAATTAGATGCCTCATATCTGTCATCCGACAACTTTCTAGTGACATCGAAGAAGGAACGGTTGATAGATGATATATTCTGGATAGTTTCCCGTTACGGCTTTATATACAGTTAGAATGATTTGAAAGTTTATTAAACCATAGATTGACATCCATTCTAATTCTTGGAACATCTGCTCTGTTGTTAAGTTTTTGTGGTTGTTGAGAATAAGGCTTCCTGCAGATTTTTGTCATTTATGAATTCTATCAAATAACTGACTAACAGATCTATTGACATAGGCTGATCCACCAGCTAAAGATCAAATGAAGACTGATAATCGCAAATGTCATATTGGGTAGTCCTGACTGGCTTATAGCTTGAAAACTGTTCATTGTAGAAACATTAGGAAACTGTGCTTAGGAATTCTTCAGTTCTTTGAGATTTTTTTTTTTTTTTTTATGTGGTCCTAATGTTGGGCAGACTATTGTACTGATATCGTTTGTTGAAATTGAAATAAAAATCTAAAGAGAAAAGCCAATTTTTCAGTTCAAGAGCTATTCTACTAAATAAACTAATTCATTTGGAGTTAAAGTAAATATACAAATAAATACAAAAATATAAGTAACTAAGTAAACAATCAAATATAAACTTCGTTTCCATTTTTAGTTATATAGTTACCAAACCATTTGGCCTTACTAAATATAACAACTTCAATATTCAAATAAGTCAAATCTTATTAAGCCAACATGGTAATATAAATCTTTAATTCTGCAATCTACCAAGATAACGAGATAAAGTTGAATAACAAACTGCTATCATCCCATTGATTGAACATTAAATCTTTAATAACAATGAAACCATAATTAATTGGGCCTGAGGCCATGGCTTAGTGTGTGCGCTTACTAATCCTACTTTCATAACATTTTATGAAACAATTAAATAAAATAATAACAAAAACAAAATTTAAAATCAAATATAACTGATGTCTGAGATTTTGATATCTAATGGATATCAAACTTATTAATGATAATTTTCTTTCTACTAGTTTTGTGTGTCAATGAATATATCAAATCTGAGCTTGACAGAAAACACAAGGCTTTAAACAGGAGAGGATATTAAACTGCCATATTAGCCGTAAGCCAGCTAAACCTGTAAAATTTCCCCATATAGTTACGAGTTTCTTTCTTTCTCACTATGGTTGTCTTCCAGTCTGCTAAAAAAAGCCCTGATTTCCGGTGGCTTGTCGCTTGTAACTGATGACTTGTCTCTACTAAATGCAGCCCTCGGAAGCTTTGTTATCATCACGTCTACATAGAGGAGATCAAAGGTGGATGTATTAGTGCCTTAGAGGCAAAGCATCCTAATACCAGGCTCTATGAAGACGCTTCTGTCATCTTCACCAGACAGAATTATAGTAAATAACAAGGCCAATACTGACACACTTACAAGCAAGTTCACAACAACAACATAAATCTAGAGACGTCTGTGTGGGAAGTTTCTATAGATTTTTTCTAACAAGGCCAGCTCTACCGACAAGAGAATCAATTTGACAGATTACAAGAAAAGGTGTACAATAACAGGAAGTCCTGGGGTTCAGATTATTTATGAAGTAGATTCAATGATTATTTATATTTATAAACATATGCTTAAACATGTTTTATTTCCTCTTTATGTCCATTATGGTCAAATTAAGAACAAACACTTAATCAAGATTTCTCCTGGTAATTACACATTAAAAAGAATAGAAACATTTACTTTAATAAAAAGATTTAGCTACATATATCAACAGTTTGGGAACTTTGCTTATTTGGCATGTGAAAGACTGCACTATCAGCTGACATGGTTAGCCAATCAAACAGCAGTTTATTTTAAAGGCTGCACTATCAGTTGACACGGTTAGCCAATCAAAGAGCAGTTTATTTTAAAGACCGCTGTCTTTAACCAATCACACATCAAGTAATGTAAGTTATGGTAGGAGCTCCAACCCAGATGGCATAAACATTATCATTGAAAGGAAAAAATGTTACCAATTGAAATCTGTTTCACCAAAAACTAATGTGATATCAAAAGTCTTTGATGTCCACAAGACTTTCAATTTGGTAAAGATTTTTCTGAATGACTTTTTGAGACCATTGGTGAACTTTTTGTTGATTCTACTTTGAAGCTAATTGGGTGTGAATCCTAAAGAGTCATTTAATGTTAAGTGACATTATGAGCCAATGACAGACGAAAACCAAAAAATGATGACATTAAAGAGTTTTCTGGTGTGAAGCTGCATGACGATATAAGATTATAGTAAAAAAAAAAATAATATTAAAGATTGTGTCATCTGTGAATTGCTACCACATGTTAAGAGTCAATTGACAATCTGAGAAAGCATTAACCTACAAGTAGTGAAAATAGCTGATGGACAAGGCAGACCTCTGTGATTAATTAAAACAGCTCACACATTCAATTGAAAGAATACAGCAAGTTTAGGAGCATATCAGATACACTTTGGTAGCTAGCACCAGAACATTTATTCCAAGAAAATTCTACAATGGAACAGCTTTAGTGCAATAATGACAGAGATTTATTCCTACATCAGGGAAAATAATAGCTGAGTTTATCTGAGATTTTGTATGGAATTTCCTCCCGAGAGAACACAGAGTTTTGACAAGATTTCCTTGACTTGAGGGTACTTAAAGATTCCAAACGACAAGAGACTTGTGATTTCCATGTTCTACAACATTAACTTCTTCATTTCCTATCAAAGTCTCTTGGAGTTATTGTGGCATGATCAGAGTTTATGTTGATATTTGGTTGCTCTAAAGGAGCCATGGTAGCCTGAATCAAACCAGCTGACTACTCCATAATACCAGAATCTACATATTTCTTTAGTTGAGAGTGATTTGAGTAAAGTCTTTGATACCATCAAACTAGTAACCCTATACATAAGGATCTCTTGGTTGGGTCCCACGGGGGCACTTACAGACAGATCTCTCCTTCTGTTCCTCTCTACCCAGTCTTATTGCTCTGTCTGATACAGGGCTGTAACAAAACTGTATTGATCTAGTCAGAACAGAATGGTTTACAAGAGAAGAAAGATTTCAAAAAGACTCTGGTCAGATTGCAGCTATTCTGATACAAATCTCTTTATCCACACCATCCCATTTCCAATAGAGCAATAGAACAGATTAATAATGGTAGATTTAGTTGAGGTACCATGCTGCTGCCCTGTTTTTTAGTCCAATACCAATCTGCCCTAAAAACATCTGTTCTCAGAGATATCTTTTGACTTCATCAATCAGTTCTATCAAAGTTCACTCTTGAAAATTGACAGACCCACAAAATGAAAGCCCATGATAAATTGGAAGAGGACAAATATTGGAGTTTTTCCTGTAGTAATAAGAGGGTATTTTCCCCACCAACTCCCTTGACTGAGACAGCATGTTAAGGCTATCAGCTTACATGATCTATCACTCCCAAATGACTTCCCCTTTCAAAAACTACTTCAATATTTTATATCACTACACCATATTTCCTCTGTAATGAATGAGCAGATGCAACGGGAACAGCTCAAGAAAAAACACACCCATCACTCACTGTGCCGAGACATGTATCTCATACTTTTAATAGGATAACCCAGATTTAAGAAATTCAATGAACTTTACAGTATTCTGTTATAAATTTTAACTACAATACTAGAGATGTTTACTGTTTAAATATACAATACCAAATAAACGAATTAATGAAATCAAAACAGTTTCACAACTAAGCAAATTCAGGTGATCTGTTGAGTTTAGTTTTACAATTTTTATTAAAAAACGATATTAATTAGATTGTTTGTTTGTTTGATTGGTGTTTAACGTTGTACTCAAAGGTATTTCACTTGTATGACGCCAGATTGTCCACTTCACACTGTAGACAGTCGGACATTACGACGGAAAACCAGGAGGAAATCTCGTAAAAACCACCCCGCTATTGCTGGAGCCACAACATGTGACTCCCTAAATATACATGATGGTCGAAAGGCGGACTCAAACCCATGAACGGTAAAACGAAGCCTTATTAATTAGAAATGGTTGTGTTGAGATTCACAAAAACTACCAGGTGTAGTAAGCATTTATTGTATTGTCTCAGCATTTGACATTAACTTGTGAAGCCGTACCAATGATCTTTGATCCCAGCCGATAATTAAAGAACTGATTGTATTATAGTAGTACTGTTAACCTAGGGAGTGTAAGATGGAACAAATAAATAGAGACATGTCAAGTCAAATCTATATCAAAACAACATTAAGTTAGTTAGGGCATTGCATGCTCAAAAGATGTTGGATAAGTTCCATGCAATCAATTCGACTTATCAAAGAAACATTATTATGATAGCAGACATAAAAATCTCTCCTTAGTCAAAACTAAAATGTTGAGTAGATTCCTCAAACATGTAACAAGAAACATAAGCTGAATAAAAACAAACATTTAGAAGATAATCAAAGAAATAGGCAAAGGATTATATGGACTTTATCCTATTGTTTATTTGATTCACAGCTTTTCCTGGCAGAGACTCGACAGGACAAATATTGAAAGACTGAGTCAAACAAATCCGAAATTGGAACCCTTTGTCTATTTACCTGTGTAGATTCACTCAATAAAAATGCTTCCAGAAATTATTTAAAATATTAGTAACTGTCCCTGATAAAACAGAGTGATTTTCATGTATGTACATTTTATAAACAACATGTTTCTTGAAAAGAAACAGTACAATTCCATGTTCAACCCAATAACCATTCTTACAACAAAGATAAATAACAAAGTGTTAGAACAATAAACAAAAATCAGAAATCAAGTAGGATTGTTTCAAATCAATAAGAATTGCATATACTAATACATAGCCTGTCTATCAGCATGATTCATAAACCTAAAACTAACTTACCTGTTCTCGACCTGACATTCCATAGGAAGCCAGGTGAAAAACACAATCAACACCATCAAAGGCAGCTTCTACTTCACTTAGGCTTCGAATATCTCCCTACAAAAGTAAATCAACACAAACAAAATTATTTATTTATTTACACACCGGTTACTATTTTCCTGTAAGTATGATATGAAAATCTTTTTAGATACACAAATATATAGATCCTTACTTTCAATTATTTGAAAGACAACAAAGCACAAAAATCCTGTGGTATAGGAGACTCGTTAGTGCACAGCATTTACTGCTGACCAATCGTGCCTGTCTCTGAGGGTCAAGGGTTCGATTCCTCAATAGGTCTCAACTTTCTAACTTAGAGGGTGATATCCCAGAATAACCAAAATACTAGTAATGTTCGTTATCTAAAAGACATTAAATTCACTGTATCATCGGAAGAGCATGTTTATACGGTGCAATTTTCATCCATAGAAATATTAACAAATCAAGTATCAATAATAAAAAAAATTTCAATATAATTCAAAAAAATAATTCTTGTTTCATCTTCTCTGTTCAATTGCATCAAAGAAAAGTGAGAAAACTGTTATTTATAGTCTAGATTTGAGGTAAGCGTGTTTAAAGAGATTAATCGTGTGCATTCCACTTAGATCTCAGTCATTATGGTGATTGATTACTAGTACTTACATCAACACATCTAAATAATGTGTCCGAGAAGAACAACATGTACATTAAGAAACTTAATGTTTTCTGGCACAGGTGTATCTGTGAGGGTAATAGGAATCTAGCTAGCTATAGAGGCTGTCATTTTGTTGGACTAATATGCCATTATTAGCAGTTAAGTAGAGGCAATGTTGGGAGACAGAGAAATAAGCTGGGAAGTGATGGAGATAATGGTAGGAAGATGGACATAAAACTGATCATTTCAAACCAGGCGATTTAACAAGACTTCTCTCTATTTACTTTAACTTCCATTTTATCCGATTGGAAAAATATTATAAATAGCCTAAAACACTGCCAAAAATATTCCATAAAATATGTCAAAATATATTTCCAATTTCTAACTATTGCTTATGCTTTTAACCCAGTCTTATGTTATACCTTGCACATTTCCCAACATGTTTTAATATCTACAAATAAAAATATCAGACAAACTATTACCATATCTACAATAGTAATCAGTAGAAAGTGACTCTTAATGGAACACATACAATAAGAATTGTGGATCAAAAATTACCGAAATGACCGGTATCATACGGTATCTTACACACATAAGACAGCCCTCTGCAGGCTCCAAGCTCACTTTTCAGTAAGTGTAACCCTAAGGGACACGACTGCAATATATCAGTATAAGTCGAGAATCTGTCCATTCTCAGACAAAACTCTTTAATAATTCAAAAGGAGATCTGTTGAGTCTGAACTGCTTAGTCACAGTAATCAGATAATTCTATTTATAAGCTGACCAGCAAACATGAACACAGGTGGTCAAATGCAATACAGGTGGGTGTGCTTTACAGAGATGTTTAAATTAATAAAGTAAAATAACTAACATGGATGTAAAGGAATGTAATCAAATCTAAATGTCTGAGCACAAATCCTCAGTCAGGTGGACACATTTATATATAAGTCTTAATTTATTGTTAACATGATTTATGTTTGGAGGAAAGATTTTATCTACATTTGTTGGTCAAAATTAAATTTATTTAAACCAGCATCTATAGTTTACAAATATAATTTATATAAAATTATTTAGAGCATGAAATAGTACTGTAATTAGGCATGGTTATAGCTACATTGTTCTTTCCCTCTTTTCCTACATCGTGTCAAGGTGAGGCAAACTTTTTCTTAGCTGACAACCGTACATTTTATCTTGTCAAATTATTGAATAAAAGATATCTAAAATGGAAGATTCCTCACACTTGCTCTATCATTATTCCAGAATGTACAATAAACTGTATATTAATATCTGAAGATAAAGAAGTAGGTCAGACTGAAATGGTTTGAGTCAGGAAGTCCCACAACCCTGACAGGTCAGAAACCAAACACTACATCTAGTCCCTGGGAACAATGAGAAATAACAGTATATTATCAGTCAAAGTGTAAAAACAGAACACATCAACCAACCTTTTTTTTCTGTTTGGGTAAATGTTAAATATGGCCAACTAGAGTGTATCCAATGTGCTGAAAATAATCCGGACAGCAATGAATCTGTCAAATCTCCACGATAATTCTTCACAAGTACAATTAATAACAGGTACTTTAAGGACTGAACACTTTTAACTCCATCCAATTCAGCTTAAAATGCTATAAACTGGAGATAATCTTTGAAAAAAGATATCTGTTTCATGAACTGTTATAATTTTAGTGCTCGAAACAATGGGAGCAGGCCTATCACACTTATCTTCATGGTTGAACTCTTTTGTCTAAAAAAATGTTAAAATAAAGCTGACTTGTAGCATGTATGATTAACAGAGTTACAAAGAACCAGCAAAAAAACCCCAATCTAGGTTAAAGGCTATAAATCTTTTGAAATAAAAAAAAAATGGCTAAATTCCACAAGTGTTTTGTTTCAACAGTTGTCAGTATTTTCCTTTCAGCTGCTTTTTATTTCCGGTCTGTAATTAGCTCATTAGGAGGTGTTTAGCTAGAAACCCTTGCTCATTGCACCCATACTGATCGGGCAATACCCAAGGGGGAAAGAAACTTGCTCTTTTTGTCCACCCTGATGTGATTTCATTTCTCCTGGTTACGCAGATCAGCTGAGTGCCAACAAACGGGCTGTATTTAACCCCACCAATAAAACGCGATCCTATTAACTAGCAATGGTTTAGGGCTGATGGGTAATTTACTCGGGCAATAGGATACCTGGAGAGAGGCCACCAGGGAAGGGTTGTTTAGTCCCCGGACAGAATCCATTTCTATTGTCATTAGAACGCTGATTAGGCAATAATCAAGAGGCAAAATAGAATCCGAGATCAAGCAATTTTAAAAGAAAAGCAACTGGTGAATATGTCTATTACAGTGACATGTCAATTTCACCCAGATTCTTTACTCTACAGCATTCTCTAAGTTAAGACACCAATTCATCTTAGACTGTAATGACCAAGGCCTCTGGTGGTACACACAGGAGTATAATTACAGTAACAGTCCAACAGAGGCTGTTCTCTACCACTCGCATGGAGAACATCATTATCAGATTTTATCTTTCAAACCAAAGTCCTAATAATGTTAATCATTTATTACTGCTTTCCCATTTAAATGTACAACCTAGTTTTATTTTATTAATATCATCATTATTTTTAAATCTTAGTACTACCTTATACCTTGTAAAACATGTCATGTGTGTGAATGCCTGTGTGTGTGGGATGATTGGTTTTATACTAACTGAACCTCCTCGTTAAATAAAATAATATTATTAGTATTATTCAGGTATCTAAATACAGAAACGAATCGACAAACAGTAAAAGAGTAGGTGACATGTAGCAAATTTATTACCAATGAATACTCAAAACAATAAATAGTGATGCAGAAAGTAATGGATTATATACCAAAAGGAACAGTGTTAAAAGAATAGTTCTAAGTCTTGCCTGTACATGTATATGATTCCACGATAATATCCGTTCCTTAAACCAAACCTTAATGGACATATTTTGTCTCATTCTTCTTCTTCCGCTGTAAATAGCTCTGGTATTCTCAGGTAATTGGTAAAACAATCAGTGTGAAGGGCCTGGTATTACCTGCCCTCATCAACTCACATGCTGTCTACGTAGGCTTACTAAACACATCTTTGTTTGAGGTACAAATCTCACACAATTACACTTAATACTGTATGTTCGCTGGACAACAATGTAAGGTTATATCACTCACATGAGGGCTGTCAAGTTGATGGAAACAAGATACTAAATAAAGAATGGTTTTATGTTGACCAAAACTCCACAACTGCCATGTGGCAACAGAGCCATCTGATGTTACGACATAAATAAAAATCACATAACAACAATACACTGATAACAGAGTTCTGCTGTAGAATTTGATTACAGTGAGGGCATCTTTAATATTCACATGGCCTTTTATCTGGAATTGAAATTTTTAATTATTTTTAATATTTAAATAAACAAAAATTAAAATCTTCTCTTAAACATCTATATTTAAATGGGTTTTAGTTAATTTAACACAGATTAGACATATTTCAAATGTTGTAAGCGATACAGACCCTTGGCTCCCCAGGAATGGTATATGAACATGAAATGACCTATCTCTACTCTTCTATGTCAATCTATAAATGTTACTCATTTGAGCCAACCATGAATTTTCTGGGTTTGTTTTAAACAACGTTATTACATTGATAACTATAACTATAACTGAAGCAAACAAGTGGGAAAGAGTATTTTTAAAAAAGGAACTAAAAGAAAGAATGTAATATTATTGAACAAAATCATAAAAAGCAAAAAGGCAGACTTGATATAAGCTTTATACTTGATTTCAGAAGGGTCTCAATAAAAGTGACATTTTGTCAAAAGGCCAAATATCAGAAGGTTGGATATGTTACTGGCAACAAACACTTGAATTAGGTTGGCCTCACACCGAATGATCTGAGGAGGTTACATTCCTTAGCATCTCTTCTATCATTGTTAAATCCGTTCATTGAAACAAAAACATCTGTCTTACTCTCCAGTGGGTTATCTTCATTACACTGACTCTAACTATCCACTGTTTTACCAGGAGAATTCTTATGAAACCTAGGTAACTATGGAATGGTTGGGGTCCATTTCCTGACACTAAACATAAAACCTTACAGGTCATGACACTTGCATGATAAATGCTTCCAAACAATTCTTTCGTGATTTCATATATCTTTTCAAGGGCTGAAAAAATTCTACTCACTAATAAACCACTGTACACAATACCAAACTGAGATGTACAAGAAATTAATGGGGCTATATTTGTGTCCTATAAAAGATCATTTCAAAACACTCAAACACACAGATGAGTCTGGAATACTCACAGAAACTTGGATGGTCACTGGGTGATTGATTGGTAACGTTCAATCCCAAGCTAAAGAGTATTCTACTTCATGGTGGTGCATTCCAACCGTTATGGAAAGCAAAACAATCAAATGTTAACAGTTTCACAATGCTGGAAAATTTATCTTCCTCCAATGCCAAGCAAAGACATCATTTCCTCCCTCCAAACAAACTACCCTTGGCAGGAAAGTTTTTTTTACTTGTTTCCTATTCGAAGTCATTTAACTGGACCTGCCATCACAACTAATCAAATAAACCGCCATCAATTGTATTGGAAACAAACAATTTCACATTTAAAATTACAAGGCACAGTACATTTTGCAATAATTATTTGGTGTTTTACAGCTTCCCTCAACTCGGTGTGTATCAGAAGCCCCATCATGTTCTTTCTGTTTAGCTAACTGCCATGCAATAAATTCAAAACAATCTTACTTTCAAAAGATTGTTGCCGGATAAAGTTTAAATCCAGGACATTTAATACCTCTACTGAAACCTGTTTTCATAATTTATTTCAAGCATAAAGCTGCTGATCCACGAACTAGTGTGTTTTGTTCAGATATTAATCCCTGACAGGGCTTAGTCAAGAGTGTAATGGATAACATATAAATGTTGCCATATTGAGGTGATTGCCTGGACAGAATACCCGGAGCACCTATTCCAGTCTGTCAGGTGTTCCACTCTATCTGGTGTTCTAGGAATCTCTCTGTTAACACAATGACACAGACGGTCTTTAACAAGAATACATGTAGATCTAGTGCTTTTCCTCATAAAACCCCCTTCTCCTAATGACCCCTATGGCATACAGTAATTGTGCCATTTAGTTTATTACCACTCTAGTTATGGATATAATGAAAGTGTGGTTGATCATTTATGTGGTTTTCTAATAAACACTAGATATGAAACCTGTTCTGACAGAATGGACACTTCAGTTTGTTTGTTTGATTAGGGTTAAAGCTGTACTTACAATTTGTCACTCACGCAATGGTGTGCCAGCCCGATGAGAAAACAAAAACATCACAGGACAATGCACAGATATTCAGTATTTTCGTTATTTTTGGAATAACACTTTCTTAGTTAGAACATATACCTGTTCAGAAAATTTTGTAGGTTGAAA
>JARFOD010128198.1:0-13992 GCA_031763545.1 Mopalia muscosa
CACACAACTCCAGACTTTATAAGTATATTGTCCCTATTCCATTCATTCTGCTAGATTTCCAATTTTTGTAAATGATGCTGTTTTATTCTGTCTTTTTTCTTCCCACATTTCATGATCTACAATAAGTCAATCCTTATGTATGTGTGGGATTTTTTGCCCGAAAAATATCTCAAATAATCAAATGGCTGAGTTTCGCCCATAAAAATAACGTAGGGTCCCTATGTCTATGATCACATATGAAGACATTTCATTCATATATTTACAGTTGAAAATACATTGTTGTTGCTAGTTTATATATAATCAAGCCAGAGAAAATAAACAATGACTTCTACATGACGTTTGTCTGATTATAATTGGCCCAAAAAATAAATTATAATTTTTCAGTGTTTTGCCTGAAAAAAAAATAGTGTAGAGTCCCTACGCCAACGATCACATACCAGACATATTACGGCTTCACAGAATTACTGTTCAAAATACACAATTCTTGATGGAATCAAGTCGAATAAAAGGAGCAAAATAAAATGAGCAAAAACAGGTCTACATATTGTCATTCTTGTCTGATATTTTGCCCGAAAAATATCGTAATTTGCCCAAATTTTGCCCGAAAAAAATAGTGTTTCAACCAAATCAAATATTTACTGTTGGAGAATAAAAAAGAAAGATCCTCACACTGGGATTACAGTCTCCTTTACATTTCTTGTGACAACTAAGAATAATTTTCAGTATTTGTCAGATTTGGGTTTTATGTCATACTTTATGCTAATCCACCCATATGATGACATACCTGTAGTATATAGGTCAATAGGTCAAAGATCAGTAAACTGATTATCACCCAGTTTTTCACACCATTCAAAGATAAATCGATTCTACTTTCTAAGTGGAGACTTTGACTCTTAGATACACCCGGGCCATATTGTTTTTCACTTCTTTTATTTGCCGATCTGTAGCAAACGTCTTCCCAAATATTGGCGTAAATAAATGCGTGATGGTCTGGCATGTCGTGTGAGAGTTGTAGAGTCTCATCCACTATAGAAACTCCGGTCAGCATATGATTGTAACTCAATAAACCTGCCATCTGTCCATGAATCGGCCATTTTTCAGAGCTTTCCAAGTCAAACTATTTTGACAAATTTAGCACAACTGGAAGCTTATATGTACGGTCAATTTACAAACACTCCTATACTGTTCAGTTATACCATTTTGGCAAATCTAAACCAATGTCTAAAAATTGAATGGTTGATTGGCTCAAGTTTTAATAAGATTTTTTAAATATTATTCAGTCCCTTTCTGTGTTGTTACTTGAATAAAACTATGCTATGGTGTATTTTAAGAACTGTGGCACAGATACTGGGGTATTTGTTTACCTAGTCTGACAAGGCAAGAAACATGTCCAGTCATGATATCTGTTGTACATAGCTGCCATCCCACATTTGATCCATAATGTTACATGGGAGTTGAGCCGTTAAGGGAATACACAAACACTGCATGTTCAATCTTGATTCTTTCCTGAGTTCGCTAGCACCAATCAATGATCAAGTGTCCTAGAAAAATAGGTCAGCAGTATAAAGAATGACTAAATAGTAATCAAATTTATGCACTGATCGTGGAACCAATAGTTTGAGGCAGTTGGCAGACAACACAGTAGTGTACAGCTTATCGCACTAGCCACAGAAACAAGAAGTTGGTTGACTATTTTTACCTATCTTCAATTCCATTACAGTATGTCCTCAGTCCTCCAATCAAAATTCCATGCCACCAAATACTTTAGCAAAAGAGTATCAGAAAAATTTTACCTTACGGATATTACTTAAATTTGTTATGAGACTTCAGGTTTCATGTTTGGAGGAGTTACATTCGATTGGCTGCTGTAAAGGGTTTTGTTTCACAAACTGGTCAATTTGTAGGGTAAGTTATCATCCTTTATTCAATGTTCACATCACCATTACTATTTTGTTCTTTATTTTAATATTAAAACTGATATTTTCATGACAAAAACTAGTAACAATTTCAATGTATATTTCTTGCAAAAAAGGACAACAACAACATGATAATAAACAAGCGAAAAATTTAAACAATATTCCCCATTTACTTATTTTTGTCTGTTTGTTTGTTTGTATGTATGTGTATGTTTTTGAGTATACATATGTGTATAATATCAAGCTTGAAATATATGTACCGGTATGCTCTTCGTGCTTATTTTGTCTTTCATGGAGTTTTACAAATACAGAGACAATGGCATATTTAAGCTTAAAGCTTATTATATTTCCTTGAATCTCTTATACTACACACAAATGTTATATTACATTACACTGTATGCACACTCATGTCACTGGTTGTACACATTATGTTTGCGATGGCATAAACTGCTGTTTGATACAATATGGTTTTACCTCGTATGTCATTGTGTGACCAGAGTGTGATGGAATTAACTGAATGGAGAGAAGTGACAAAAATTTAAATTGGTAAATGAATTGCTAGATGTAAAAGGTAGCATAGGCATTTATAAGTAAAGTGTTCGGCTTTCAGAAATACTGATAATTTGGGCCGTAATGGAATTGCAAATAGGCTTAACAAGTTTCATAAATCCATGCACGTGACCAAGTGTACCACTTTAATACAGAGAAGCTAAGACTAGTTTCACAACAGCTATTCAATTTGTACCCCCAAAAATATATATAGTTTTACTGCGTACAAGTTAATACCAAGATAGAGACAAACTTTGTTTTACGAATAACACCAAGACTAGGCAAGAGTAACACCAAGACTAGGCAAGAATGGAAGGAATATAAAATGATTTTAAATAACACGTGTTTGGGCTTGTGTACCATATCAGCGCATGTGTAGACTTTCTGTTTACATTCAATCGACCAAGACAAGGCAGACTGAATGCGAACCATAAAGCAGAGATCACCACGTATCGACTATGGGCGTGACAAAATTTTACCTGGTAGTGCATTCGCATGAACCATTGCAATTACTGCTGGACCTTTTCTCCCAAACAATTTCTGACAGGCCGCCATTTTGAGTCATTTTCGCACCAATTAATTTGATTGGCTCCCGGCTGTTTCCCAGGCATGTGGCGTCCTGGGTTACCAATCAAATCGCTTCGCGTCAATGTGGAAATAAACATGGCCGATATTGTACATTCAATGTTTACGTTTTGATACTCAAAATAAAATGCTGCTAACTACGTAAAACTAATACCGCTTAACTTTCAGCGACACATATATTGTTCGCTGATTCATAAGCTTTCGATTGGCATGCGGCATACCAGAGTTAGATCTTATTTTATATAGGTTTGAAAAAAAATATATCGAAAGAGATGATCAGAGGGGAATGAATGAATGAATGCAGGCCCCGATAAGATGCGAACATATTAGCATGGTTTATATCGCGATTAAAATACCGACAATTACAAAAAAATAATCTTGGATTCAAAAACAAAAGAAATTGTTAAATACATTGTTTTTTAGTTTTCATAGAATGTGATTTTTCGCGCCCTGACATTACATCTAAATTTTCGGCTATGTTCGTACATTTGCCTACCATGAAAACTATTTCATAATATTGTTAAAATTATTCTTATCAAGATGCAAGTGACCAAAGCAAGCATTCTGCTGTTTTAATACATTATGTCAAGATGGATAAAAATTTTAATATTTTCTATGAAGTAATGACTTATTTAGTAGAAAGTATTTGCGGGAATTGATGTGCGCAGAGTTCATGCGTAGTGAATTTGGATATTTGGCGGGACAGGTTTCAGACTGTAGCAAGCTTCGGGGAGGTGTCTTTGTGCTTCTCGTGTTCCTCTTCTCTGCAGATATTACTTTGGTTCATGCTACTAAAAGTTGATGGATACTTTAGGCAGCAACTAGGTTAGAATATTTTAGATTGAATCATATTATATCTGGGTGTACACGTCACCCGGATCGGGCCGACCACCCAGCTGTGAACGCGAGGAAGTCCCCCATTTTGTTCACTGCAGGCTGTCCTAATGCATACGGGGGCGGGTAGCTGAACATTTTACCGTGTTACCTTCTTCGTTTATACATATAATGAGCTCGAGGAATATCTACTGATGTCAGTTTATTTCAGTATGGTCATTTGATAAGGAAAAGAATACAACAGTAACGATAAGAAAATATAACTTCTGTCGCATTGTACACTGTCGGACTTTACCAGTTGATGGATTTGTGTGCAACTTTCCCCTTTTTTTTGTAGTGGTTGCCTAGCTGGCACCTGTGATCGCTGTTGAAGAATGTCTCGACGAAGGTAAGGATTTAGAAACCTATTCTTTACTAAAATTATTATCTTGTGAGCGGTGCATTCTTGTCGATTTTGTTTCCAAGGTTATTTTGTCGCTGTTTTGTCGCTGCACCCCTGGATTCATCGATACTTTTTATCTGTTTTAGTGCGAGACTTCAGTGTCGAACACTGGGAGAGAATGATGAAAATGTTCGTGTGAGCAGGAAAAGGAAAGCAGAGGACGTAAGTTCTTTTATAATTTCTAAAATTCTGTCCTTTTTAATGTGCATTAAAATTTTGCCTGTGCCTATCTTTGTGAAATCCCCGGTACCCTCTTCCGCAGTTTGTCTTTGTTAAAATACTATCTAATGAACTTATCCTGTTAATTTAAGGAGGATGTTAGAGCTATGGAAGTTAGCAAAAGAAGGCATCAGTTTCAAATTCAAGTGAGTGAATATTTTTCTTTATTTCTTTCTATAATACTGTCATAATCAGTCTGATCTTTCGCGCCATCTTGCTTTGCTGCATCGTCTGGGCACTTTGTGTAACAGCGAATGAAGAAAGTTGTAGTTTTCGTCTATAACGTCTGCTATGTTAGAGTTTATTGCAGAGATTTTAAGTTAAACCATATATGAAGATCTGCGTGAACTTTTTAAGTTGTGATTCTCTGTTTTAATGGAGGATTTACAATATTAAGTTGACCGAATTTGACATGAAAGAGTCCGCCATGTTGGCATGAATATTCATGAAGTCACGTGGTGTTGCTAAATTCTCTTTGTCGCCCATATATCTATGGAATTTGCACCCACTTTTGTCCCAATTCTGTAACCTGTGAACAATTTACTTTGTCACACTTGTAAAACTATTTTTTAAAATAATTCTATTCTAGTTCATGTATTTACTGTTAATTGCCTTACTTTTAATAGCTTAATACCTTGATGGATTTACTTTGCATTGACAAGTCAAGCCCTTGTGGCTTGTTTGCTTTTATTTCCTCTCAATGTGTTCATTTGAAGTTCTGTCGTTTTTCACATAGTATTTTAACACATAAAATTTATTTATTTAACCATGTATTTGTTCTAATGCAATCTTATACTAGTTATTGTATTGGAAAAAATAACATCAATGCTTTTATAGAATTGTTCTATAGTGTTTTCTGCTAATTTGTTTGGTTTAAATGTGTATACCCATTCACCTGACTGTTTAGACATTAAATTAAACCAAAACAAGAACACATGTGGAGCCAGTGTTAAGACATACTTTTTTAATTAATTTAAAAAAAAAAAAAAGGTGTGGCTTTAAACTGGTTTTTCTATTTTCTTGATTATGGGTACCTTGGGGTGGGAGGCTTCAAATTGAGGAATTGTCTATAATACGTTTGAGGGGACCATGTTTTGTAGGGCTGTTTAATGTTTAATGATACATCAGGTGTGTAGCTTTTATACTGACATGTGATGACTAGATATACTCTTCTTAGATATGATATGTGTGTTTTTATTTCCTTTTTTTTTTTGCTCAAGGGGAATAAAAAAAGAAAAAAATTTGTTACGATGCAAATTTGATCTTTTAGATTTGGAAAAATGCTTCATAGTTTTGGGTTGACGTAACAGTGAGTGAGATGCTAAAACGTAAACAATTTGGGAGTTTCATTATGTTAAGTTCTTTGTTTTCTGGTGGGTCAATCCACAAATTTCCATTATCAACGATTCAGGTTTGACATTGCAGTAGCACATTGTATTTGATGATATTTACGATGTTATGGATGAGCTTTGATAAACCCCGATTAGCTTACCTTTATTGTAGTATAGAAATAGCTTTCATCAGAAAGTCGACGAAACTGCCTAAAATATTAATCTGATTCTGACTTAAAAAATATTTGGATTTTCTGTTTAGTTTATAAATAATAATAAATGCATTATACATTTGTTTATCTCCCGATGATCAACTGGCAAAGAAACTGCTAAACCGATCTTAGTCTTGCGTGGACAGGTGATTAGGCAGGCCTGTGCTGGTGGGGAGAACAGACTGAACATGGGTCTTGCCATGGTTATGCAAACATAATTTGTGGGGGACTGATTTGAAGGTTTCCCAAATTGTTTGCAGTGTTCGTCTAAATTTGTATTTTGCTTTTGACTTTTAACAATTTTGTCAATCCATTGATCATTAAGGAATAAAGCAAGTTGCTTGGTAAACTTCTGGTGCTCTGGTGTTCTCAGAGCTACAAGTAAGGGGCCACAACATGAGGCTGATCTGTTTGTGACATGTTTGTTTTACCTTCTGTCATGTCTGTTTGTTTGTGGCATCAAAAGTGGTTTCCTTGAACTTACGGCTTGAATGCTGCCATGAGAGTGAAATAACCTGGAATATGACATTAAACCCTAATCAAAGAAACAGTATGTGGATATTTTTGATTTCACAAGTATTTATTAATTAATTTAATTATTAATTTAATTATTAATTAAGTATACAGATTTCCTGTTTAGTTGCAATATTTGAGAGGACTGTAGCAGTGTTGAGTCAGTGGGTTAGCGCTGGCATTTCCTGACAGCAGCCAGGTTATCATTGTGCTGGTATTTACTCTATGCTCTGTGCTTATTCAGCAGAAAATGCCTTCTGTTCAGGTAGACAATAGACAGTCGTGTGCCAGATCTTAACAGGCTTAATATTCACACACTCACCTGGATGCAAATTAACCAAAGCAGCCAACCAATCAGATTGCTTGATTTCACTTGTCCCTGTCCATAGGCTCGTGCCACAGGACTTCCCAAAACTTCAAAGCGATTAAGTTTATTGGTAGAAGAGTTGGTAAAGCAGATTTTACTGTTCAATAGGATTTACACCTGTCACAGAATGGAGGGAAGCCCGTTGACAGGCTGGTAACAATAACTGGCCAGTTAGCAGACACTGCCTTTATAATGGAACTGTTTTAGGACTGGTTACTGTTGAATTGTAACACATTGTGATATGTGGGAAGAAAACGCTTGTGATATTATTTATAAATAATTATAAATGCTATCTAGATTATTGTCCAAGCAATCATGCTTGTAACCATCATGAAACATCGTGATGTTTTCTGAATCTTAGTTATTTTATTATTTTTCAAATAAAATATTTTGTTTCCGTATATCTATGATCATAATACTAATTACAGTCACAAACAGTTAACCTTGAGTACGACGTTAAACACCAATCAAACAAACAAACAAAATACACATGTAGCATTCTTCTGTACAAGCAAATAATTCTCAATTTGTGCCCTTTTTAATATAATTTTTTTCTTTCTTTTTACATGTTATTAAAAAAAAATAGGATATACAAATCTTTTACAACAAAAAGAAGTTGTTTTTTTTGTATATTAGAAAGTTTGTTGATTAATTAATTGTTATATTACAACTGTAAGAAAGTTAATGATCTATATTATAGCTAGGTACAAGAAGAATTGAAAAGAATAAAAAAACATACACACATTACTTATTAAGATAGCTAATATAATTTTGCTATGATTCTTTGCATTGAGGGTATTGTGTGTTTCAAAGCTTGCCAGCTGGTCACTGGTCAGGACTTACAGCTGCTGAGAGATTTCCCTCCACACCTTCAGGGTAACAATGTACTTATATATATATATATATATGCCAACAGATGTTCCTCAAGCATTTCCCAAACTTTTATAGTGGGACCGTTGTGTTCTGTTGGAGGGAACTTTCTGTGTCCCTAGAAAGGCGGTACTGTATCAGAGAGCTCTTTGTTGCCCTGGGGCTCTCACATCTAAGAGGGAACAATTGTCTTGTAATTTGTCTTGTCAATGTTTGTCCAATGTTACCAGCAGTGGTTTGAACATCACATAATGAAAGCTTTTAAAGTTCTTAAAAACTTAGAGTTTTGACTGCAATATAAACCTGCTGTGTGAAAAAAGCCACATATTCTAAAAACCTATATTAACAGGAAAATAAAACTTTCTACATTGTTGGATTTTAGCAGAATTGTGTAAACCCTTGTCCCTTAAAATTGACTGGTGCTAGGGGCTACAAGACCTTGATCTGACTGGTCTGTTATGTCTTCATATCACGTCTTGTGATAGATTCCCTTCACCCATTGGTCTGGTAATCGGTCACATGAGTGAAATAACCTTATGTATGGCAATTAAAATTCAATAAATTTGTTACAATTTATAAAACGACATGGTCTAAGGTGGGCTTTTCAAGAACCAGAACATATTATTTTAAATAATATTTTCTGGCCACTGGCTTAGTGGTAGCAAGTGCGCATCCAAAACTGAACCTGCTTCGATTTACTGTTCACCGGATCGAGTCTGCCTGTCAACCATCAGGTATATGAGTTAGTCACATGTTGTGGCTCTGGCAATTATGGGAGTGGTTTTTACGAGGTTTTCTGGCAATTTTTCACCCTAATAAGGCCGTGTTCATTGTGAAGTGGACAATCCGTTGTCATATAAGTGAAATACCCTTGAGTACGCGTTAAACAAAATCGTATCTTTTTGTCATTATCTTATCTTGTTGCCATGGTAACAGTGGTAGATTCCCTTCACCCATTGGTCTGGTAACCAGTCACATGAGTGAAATAACCTTATGTGTGGCAATAAACCCCCGATCACACAAAGAATTAAA
Source organism: Mopalia muscosa (assembly GCA_031763545.1). NCBI lineage: Eukaryota > Metazoa > Mollusca > Polyplacophora > Chitonida > Mopaliidae > Mopalia > Mopalia muscosa. The sequence continues at coordinate 8,871 of JARFOD010128198.1, forward strand.
ATTTTATACAATTTATAATGCATCATGGTCTGAGGTGGGCTTTTCATGAACCAGAACAAATCATTGTAAATAATTTTTTAATTAAAAGAAAATAATTTAAAAAATCCCAGGTATTGGCGAACAGGCTGACCTAAACAAACACTGTTTCTGGCATACATAACAGTCAATGGGCATGGATTAAAAATATATAAAAACAGCATCAATTCATTTGTCACCGGAACATAGTGGTAAATGTGTCTCACAGAAACTTTTTCTGATAGTTCTGAACTCAAATTATTTGGAATGACACTGATTGTTCGAGTGGAATAATCCTGACAATCATGTAACCAAATTATGCGAAAGGTTCCATGATGTGCAGTAAAATCTGTGTTTATTAGATTCCTAAAAAACATATGAATGAAGATGTCTAACTGGTCTCACAAGCCTAGCTTATGTTTAGTTGTTGTCTGAAATACTGCTGGGGGAAATAACATGTTGTACCTTTGCCCAGCTGTCTTTTCATGCTTTATATCATGCTTGACACATCCATGCATATCAATTGAAAGTGAAGACGTTAAAGTCCTGGGTTTAATGGGTGACTAGTTTCCCAGGCTCCGTTTTCATTGCCTTGAGAGCTGCCTCACTGGAGCAGACAAGAATGACTTCAGTTAAAAGAAGAAAAAAATACCTGTGTGAACTGACTAACATCTCAACATACCTTGACCTCATTTTACCTGCCTAAATCAACAATCTGCAAAGCATACCTGAACAGCAAGTACGCTCTTAAACCATATAAACCCACTACAGGTGACCAAAAACACAGACATTGAATTAAATGCCGAGCCTATAACTGTAGTTTGGTCAATTTATTTGCCAATTTCTCTACTATGAACACACATAAGGGGCAATATTCATTATTCTGTATTTATATATATATTAATATGTAAACCACATTTATGCCATAGTTTATACTTCATTGTTGAAGTTTACACATTTGATTTTATTTGTGTAGTTCCTGGAAGGTAATAAAAAAAATGAGATTGTTATCCGCTTACAATTGAACACATCAGTTACTGAAGAATTGATTATGACTTTAAACACAATTGGGAATGTTATTTACTGATACTTACATGTATGTAGACATTAATTAAGAACCATGAGTTTATTATTTTATTCCTGTCTTAAGTTTATTTCCCGATGTTTTGATGCCATTTCCCCCTGGTGCTCTTTGCAAGGGCTTCTTAGGCCGACTGCAGAATACTCCCTCGGCTTCCTCGGTCGATCGGCCCCGTAAGGGAGCGGGTGGGCCATGTCCCTACAGAATGCTTCCTCGGTCGATCGTAAGAGGCGAGAAAAGAGGTTGCTTTCTGTTACCCTGGTGTTAGCAGAGCTAAAGGGTAATGGTTAAGCAGATTTGTTTGTGATGTTCTGTATTTCTGTTCGTCGTCATATAAGTGAAATACCCTTGAGTATGACGTTAAACACCAATCAAACAAACAAACAGAAATTGTAACATGCAGGAAATATGAAAACTGTAAAAAGCAGACACAAAGTTAATTTGAAAAGTGAGCAAAATGATTTTTTTTAGACACCATAATTTTGATTTCTGGCTAAGCCCCTGGCTCCTTGTTTTGCTTTTTAGGTAATTTTGACCAAATTTTGAGATGTACTATCAGTTCAAGAACATGTGTTTGATCTTAGAATTTTAAAAAAATAAATAGTTGTCTTTTTTCCGAGTGTATTGACCTTTAGGTTTATCATCATCTCTGGGCTATAGACTTGAAGAGGTTTAATCTCTTATTAAGTGTGAGACCATAGACTGCTGTGTGCACTTCATCGGACAGATATCCAATGTTCACTACTTCTGAACTGATAATGAAGTCTACACAGTTTTAAGACAAAAACTAACTGTAATGAGTTCTAAGTTCCACTGATATCTGTAGTCCTTAGAGCTAATGGACCCCTTTAAGTAGGTTTTTCGTGTCATTTTAGGTCTATACATTTAAACTTTGTCCAATTGCACTTGGAATAAAGTTTTGTGATCATCTTATCTATTGGTTGTTGTTGTTGATGTCTAGGGAGATTCATTTCACCCTTTGGACTTTCATGATGCCATGACCAAAATAATAACAAAACCCACCCATGGATAACTAGGAGGTAGCTTCCTGTTATTGCCTCCTGTTCAGCATACTAAGAGTTTAGAAGAGTTATATTGCTACAAATATTTGATGCCATGCAGTGTGCAATTTGCCTTATTTAATGTTCTATTAATGAAAAAGAATTCTGCGCTATACACTGTATATGGCATAAGTATTTTGGGGATTATTGAGATATGAAGTAAAGCAGATAACTGTATTCCAAGTGAAAGAACGGCAAATTTAATTATATAAGAATAGGTAAATAGTATATATTCATGAACAGATTGGCTTGTCCTTGGGATACGGTTGTTTGTATGTTGATAGTGCTTGTGGAACCGCAGCAGTGAATTAGTTGTTGGAGTGTGCGCTTACTAATCCTACTTTAATATACAACTCACAGGATCAAGTCCCTCTATCATTATCTCTGGCTGGCAATAACAATTTTAAGAGGATTCCCACCACAATTAGCCAAGAAGAGTATGAAGTGAAATACCCTTGAGTACAGCATTAAACCCCAAACGAACAATGTAGATGGTTGGGTGTTTTGTAGATTGATATTTCTGTGTTCTGTAGATAGTAGTTTCACGAGTGTAATTGGATACTTTTCTACATTCCACTCTTTTCACCGACCTATTCATAAATTTTATTAAAAACGTTTTTAACAAGGACACAACACAATGGCAACAAATCAATCTACCTGTCACAGTTTTTCCACCACATTAAATTTTCTTTGTAAATGGTGGACCATTGTTATTTGGTAAAACTGGCATGTTAAGAAACTGGTCAGACAGAATCTAAATGAGAATTGGGTAGATCAGTAAATAATGTGTTCTGTTAAAGTCTTCCCTGATCACCAAGGGGAGTCCAGGGAGCCATTATTTCTTCTCAATGGCAGTGTTTTTATAGAACACTCTGACATAATCCTTTATCTGATAGGCTTTTCATTTCCCACAGCTGTGTAAGTTTCTGGGTCACCCTTACCCATTCATCCTCTCCACCTATGGTCAGCTCTTGGATAAACCTGTTTGGTTGAGTCCAAGGCACCATACCTTGTTTCCCACCCATCAGTTATCTCAAATACAAAATCTTTAATTTATTTACTTGTAAAAATGATAAGTTTTGGCCATACACTTTAGTCTTCCAGGCTGGATAACTTGGAAACTTTGGTTGCCGTTGTCCTGCTCATAAAATTGTTTTCTGCTTCTTCCATTTGCTCATGTTGCTGGCATTTGCGATTGTTTTTAAATGAATTAACAACAATTAATATTTCTCAAAACAACTTGGATTCCATAAAGTTTTTTTGCCATTGATAAGGTCTACAAAGTGTGGGTGTATATTTCATTTACATGCCCTGGCATATGTATAAAATACAGTGTTTCAGGTTATCTTGAATGTGTAAGCAATCTCTTACCACCCTTGGGGTAGCCCCCCTTACCCCCCAGTGTATGAAACCGCCCATCTGGACAAGTCTGACCACTTCAGATAGGTTACAGTGATTGCACCATTAGGCATGTGGAATACATTATACTAGCTGTCCCCACCCACTTCCCCAGCCAGCTTATTTCTGGTGTAACTGCTGTACCTGTGTAAATGCAGGCTGTTGTCACCACAGTATATGGTCCATCTTGTGATACACACTTACTGTGTCCTGGATAAATTAGCTATCAAGTCACAAAACACTTAATTAGGCATTACATCCGTTCTTAAAACCAATACATTGGCAGGAGCATGAAAAATTGCCAAAATACTTCCAATTAACTTGTCTCTTGACTACTGAATTGAACAGCTACCTGTTGATTGCCCATGTCTCTTTACCTTCATCATTCAGGAACATATTTTATAACTTAAAAGGCTCTGGCGTCTGGGTGCCCTAATTTGACTCCTGCAGTATTGTTATCTAAAACAGCCACCATTACCAGTCAATAAATTCAAACAGTTGCCTGAAAAGGTCCTCAATTTGTCCTGTTACAGTTGATTCGAACTGTAATATGAGTAGATCTTTGATGTGGTCTTCCAGTAGTTACGTTTTGATTGCTCGTTTTGATGGCAATTCTATTCAACCATACCCAGGTTTTGAACAGATTTCCAAGAATGTAAGTTATTAGTTAATACAGGAATTTATTTCTGAGATGTATCTCTTAAGTAGTATAGTCAATATATACAATATAATGTATTACATTAAAGTAACATTATTAACTCTCAACATTGAAAGCGGGGAGGTGGATGATTGTCGAAAATAATATATTACAGGATCAGGTGACATTACAGGTTTTAAAGGTCATGTGTGTGTTTTATCTTTACAGAACCAATGGATACCAATTTCTGAGAGCACATCAGTCCCAACATGCACCATTATCCCTGACCAGACCCCGCCGTCCGAGGTTGAAGGTCAGACCACCCCACAGGAATTCTTCATCGGATCAAAGTTCCGTTTCCAAAATTACTTCACTACTCCACCACACTCCCGATTGTCTCCCCTACCTAAGTTCAGTTGGGCTGACTCGAAGGAAGTTTGGCAGCTCATGATAAAAAAGGAACAGACCTACACCCGAGACTATCTTATGTTTGATCGTCACCCCTGTCTCCAGCCCCGTATGAGGGTCATACTCTTAGACTGGTTAATAGAGGTGAGTCTCCACATCTTACATCTGTCAACAAAGAAAATTTTTCAAGTTTAGCAAAAGTTGTGTTTACTTTATACCACTGGAGAAAGTTTTGCTTACGAACAAAGCAAAACACTTCCTATTGGATGGTTGTATTAGTGTGGAAAAAATGGAGTACAGTGTAATGGTTAAAGCCGAATCAGGAAATTAAACCCTGATTAATTAAATGTAATGATTTAAAGGAACATATAATCTTTTATAGGATCTAAAGGTACATTCTTGTCCTTGATGTTCACAGAGTAACAATGCTATCTTTATTTAGCACTAGGCCCCGTGAGGGAGCGGGTGGGCCATGGCCCTGCAGAATACTCCCTCGGCTTCCTCGGTCGATCGTAAGAGGCG
>JARFOD010128209.1:0-13991 GCA_031763545.1 Mopalia muscosa
ATGCTATTAAGCGAATCTCCTCTCTTCTAATGAAACGATGATTCCAAGGAAGATAAGCAGTTATTTTAAGAGGTCAGTAAGTCTAAGCCAAACACTCCCAGTGACAGTTGTAATGATTACTATGCCTTAGTCACGTGAATAACTTTCTTTATTGTTTTGAAAGAATGTTGTTATGGGTACACTACATAGGCCTACAGATTTATCGAGAAAAGATAATGACAATCTATAATGTATATGAAGTACTAATGCGTAGCTAACAAAGCTATTCGGTTTGGGCTAGGAACAAATCGAGTTAAAAACTGGTATTTCAGAGATATGGAAATTAACCAATGGATATATCTGGGCGTGAATTAGTAAAATGGTTTTCATCAGAATTCAAGATGCACGTATTTCGGATTTTAAAAAAATAGAGGCGCTAGCGTAGCCTTTCATATATCTAATTGCACTTTGATTTTCGCATAGGGATGTACTGTCAGAGTATCCGACCAGAAAATCTAGAAGATTGATTGATTAATTGATTGCTAATGCTCACTTCACACCAACGGCGCTTTGATGGCGCTTTAAAGCAGCGTGCAAAGCGGCACCAAAGCGTAACATAGCTCGACTAACGCGTCAGGGTCGTAATAGAAAGCTTTGAGCAAAGCGGGACATTCGGCAAGAGGCGCCAAAAATTTTTAAACTGTTTAACATTTTGTCACGAATTGATTAAAGCGCCGAGAGCGTATCAAAGCTTAATAAAGCGTAACAAAGTTCAGCATAGCTTGAATCAAAGCGTAGGAAAGCTTAACAGAGCATATTCAAAGCGGGTACCCCAGTCTTCCCTCTCCTGCGCCTCAAGGGTTAGGATGTGGTTATACAGTAGGGAGACAAACATCGTGTCTTCTTCAGAAAGATTATGCTCTGGTATATCTGGAACTTCTGGATCTTGCCGTTCTGCCATCGTGTTGTGGAGTCAAAGATGCAATGATTTTGTGGATCTGCTCTGGATCAAAAACGGCATGAAATCGGCGATCTCGAAATTTTTCAATTCGTAACAAGGCTTAACAATGCACAACAGAGCTTGATAATCGTATCAGAGCGGGATTTAAAACATCATAATCGCATCAAAGCGTAATAAAGCTTATCAAAGCGTGATTTACAGCGTAACAAAGCCTAACAAGGCCTGGTCAAATCGGGAAGAAATTCGACCCCAAAGCGTAACCAATTCATATCAGAGCGTAACATTACTTAGGAGATCGTGATATTTTTGAAAAGTAAACAATAATGATGGCGCTCTGCTCGCCGTTTTAAAGCGCCGCATTCGCCGTTGGTGGGAACTAGGCATAACAAGGGTAATTGGCGATTTAAAGTCTCCTTTGTCAAATAAATGTTTAATTAAAGAGACTTACCCGCTTAATGAAGGTTTATTATCTCCATCAGAAAAATGCTTATATTTTTTAGGTATACGTAAATAAACAGTGGAAGTTACTGGTGGAGGCTTTGGAGGAGGCCATGTGGGCCTCGTCGCAATTACAGCATTTAATAGTCTTGTTACAGTCGAAGCTTGTATGATAGAATATTAAAGGTTCAGGACTCAGCATTTAGCCCCGTATGAGACTGTATGAATCAACACAACATTGTGTGTCTGAATATGCATCATATCTACTGTAAATTATGGTTTCAACTGATGGGAGCGGCATAACAATGAGATCACTGCAAAAACAATAATGGCTGAAAATAATTAAAGGGTTTTAATGAAATATTTGTCTTCTGCTACAATCAGAAAGAATACATTGCAGTCAAGAACTATGTAAAGTAGGAATGCTACCATATTGCTGTAGGGAAATGAACGAGTGGGCAAAATCTTCTTAATTAAGTTTCAGTATTCCACTGAATGATCCTGGACGTTGCCTGTTCTTTATAGTCAAGGAGATAAATCTATTACTTCCGCCTATTTACTCCACAGAGTAAAGTATGCAGGCGTCTCATAAAAAGACGTGACGTCCATTTCGGTAAATGTCAATTCTGTTTTGTTTGGTTATTATCAAACTCATTACGGAAAGACTGTTGTTTAAAAGACCAAGGTGTTTATTTTCGCTATGGCTATCTGTTTCGAGTGAATACGAAACCGTCTCTGTCAAAGCGGCTTACGCGACATACCTTACTTTGGAATAGTACTGAGACAACAACAGTGCAACAGATTGAGGGACTGGAACCTGCGAAACTGGAGGCGAGTCTGGTTTAGCGATGAATCCATATTCAAGCTGCAGAGAAGGGATGTTCGAACAGGCGTCTACAGAAGCCGGAATGAGAGGTTCGCAAGAAACTGCGTCCCTGAGGTCGACAATTTCGGCGCAGGAAGTGTGATGATGTGAGGTGCCATATCCTGCGCCTGAGAAACTCAACAGGCGCACGTCCCTGGCAATCTTAACGCCGCTCGATACAGAGATGAGGTTTTGACACCACACATGCTTTCCATAATGGACCTCTGTTAAGAAGTTTTTCAGCACGACAACACTGGGCCGCACATAGCTCGTGCTACTTTTGAGTTTGTAAACATCCAGAACGTAAGAGTGTTGCACTGACCATCCGAATCACCAGATTTGAACCCAGTAGAACAATTGTGGGATGATTTGGATAGACGCGTGCGCAGTCGATATCCAGTGCTGTAAAATAAGCAAGAACTGCAGCAGGTTCTTGAGAAAGAATAGAGGAGAATTCCGAAAAACCGTATTCTTTGATTGATCATGTCTATGCCGAGACGAGTCCGTGTTGTATTACAGGTTAATGGTGGGCATAACAGTAATTGGCTTTGCATTGACATCATCTGAGCGCTATTGACTTCAATGTGATCAATTTGGACATTTTTATAGACTTCAAAATCTAAACAACCATTGCGCCTAATTTTCAATGTAATGTGATGCCTATTTCTGTATTTAAAATGATGTTGAAAATTCTTATTTGAATAAAAAAAAATGATTGCTGAGTTTCTTTTTTGGGTGAGTATTGTTTAGTTATTTTGGGATATATTGCCCTTGGTTTCTCTCGCTGATCAATATAAAAAATTGTCTTTAACAGACCAAACATTGCCTTTAAAGGACACAGTGTGGACGTCTTTGGGTATGGTAGAAAGTTGTTGAGCAGTTTTCCTGGACAGCCCATATGTTGCACAAAAAATCATTAAAAGTTATTCATTCTGTAATATTTCTCTGTTTTAATAGAATAGTACAGAATTTGTTTGTTCTAAAGTATCGTAAGATAATACATTTCAATTTAGAATGTTTTCATTATTTTGGAATACATTCATTTTAGCTTCTCTCGCTGGCCAATATACAAGATTGCATTCGACAGCTCAAACACCATGGCATTGGTTTCTCTTATAAACAGAAGCACAAACAGCTGTATTAATTGAATCCCAACGTTTCAGTGTAGGGACTAACACCGTTTCCGAGGTAATGGGAATAATTTCAACCTTTCGTTGTGTTCTGGTCCACTTCAACATTCTGCAACTCCACGCCTCTCACCCCTCTGAATTTACTTTCTGACTAGTATACCAGATGTCATCGATTTTTGGTTGTTGACATGCTTGATTTTTGTTCCTCTGTGGTACCACAGACACGTGGTTTCTGCTGAAAGGAACCCGGGAAATTTTTACCAGTATACTTTACGAATCAACCGTTGTATTTCAGTAATTAATCTAACTGCACTATTAGATTATTGATGCTTCAATTAAATAGACCATGTGTTGTGCTCATCGATGAGCGCGTAGTCAGGGACTATTTAATAGGAGTGGGTTATGATACACTGGGGTAGCGGGCCCTGTTCAGAGTTAATGCGCATGGGGGTCAAGTGGATATCTCCAATGCTAATGATTTCCCCCCGAATTTCAATTGCGGTCAGTGACTTTCGACTGAACAAGCCAAGTACTCGGATTGATGTCAGATTTCAGTGGTTGAACTTTGGTTATCTAGGAACAGTCATCGAACTTCGCTGGCTTTCTAACAAGTGTTTTTTTGTTTAGGCCTACTGGTCTATGTCAGATGCGGCACTGATTTATTTTCATAAAAGGCAGGCAATTTGTTCATCATAAGACAATTAGACTCTTTATGCTGCAATTAATTAGATCATGTGTTGTGCTCATCGATGAACGCATATTCAGGGACCATACCATGAGATTGGGCTATGATAGACCGGGGTAGTTATGGGCGTCCAGTAATCGAACTTCATCGGCACAAATTTTTGTTACCTACTACATCTGATTGCAAGTTACTTATGCAGTAGTGTAACATATATACCATACACCAAGGCTCAGTTCTTATCACACATATTGAACATTTCAACCACTGCTTTTAACCCATTATATTGAAAGAATGTTTGAAATTATGTCAATCAACGTCTAATGGTTCCTTAGACGTTATATTGGTTTTGTGTTTACATAAAATACTGCATAAATAACTTGCAATCAGATGTAGTAGGTAAACATAAACTTCACAAGTTTCTCGATCACTGGCCAATCAATATCCACAACAGATTTCTAGTGTCATATCTCTTCATCTCGACAGCTGTTGTTCTACACACTGTACTTTCTCTTATAGAACCATCCCCAAGCCTAATTCGCTTGTTAAGTTAGTTGTCGGGCGATCGATTAAAGGCGACGCGGGGGAGTCTACTTTACGAAATATGACATGTTACATTCTAGACCGATGATAGTGTATGGATTTTTGATCCGAGTGAAATGATGCGACCAGACTCATCTAGGCGCAGTAATGTATTCTTGCCTAGTACAAACTGCTGAGAACTCGGTACTTACCTTATATGTCTCAACTAGTTGATATTGGCTATTTCTACTGTCCAAATGGAGACTAACGGTATTGTCGTAAATCCGATAAACTTTTTATTAGAAGAACCTGAAAGTATCCAATAATATTTAGTAAAAATTAAATTGAAGAAGTCTCAAAATATTTTTGGTTCTTTACGTGACTGTATCACACGTTTTGTGGATTCTATATAATTTGTTCTTATCGATTCTGCATCCGCTTACCAATCACCTGTTGCTTTCTCAAATAAACTTGGTGAACACAGTTTGCAGGTTGAGTTAGGTCCTGTGGGAATATAGTAGTGGGAGGCGTACAGACCGCTTTACGGCTTCTGGTTTGTAACAGTGCGAATGCTGGTTGAACATTGAGTTTTGATCCTTGATAGAGGGCGTTGCGTCCAAGCTCTGTCCGGTAAATTATGAGACTAGGACGTGTAAGTCTGGTTCTCTTTTATTTAACTTCCGGAAACCTCGTTCAAACTCCGTCGCTATGTGTTGAATATTGATAAGCAAGACGCACGTGTTCTGTTGCTTTTGATCGCCCTCGTAAGAAAGACTGAAATATATTTCAAAAACTTTTCCTTCGTGTTAGACCTGAAACGAAAGTAGGTAGTATCCAAAAGTGGCGCAAATTACGTAACATATCAGTTGTGGTGACTTACAGGCCCTATGCAAGACACACCATGTAAACGTATCCTGCTAAATACTATTTGTGAGGTAAATAAACTGTGACATGGCAGTTACTGTCTCAAATGTAAAGTCTACAGTCGGGGTGGAAGAGAGAAAACAGCGGACTAGCAACAGATTCTTAAAACATATTTCTGAATCTGTAACAAAGCTAATTGTCGGTTTAAAGTCTCCTTTGTTATGCCAATGTGTCAGAAACGTCAGTATCTCAAATTGTATTGAAAAGTCCTTAATGTAGACATAAAATAGCCGGTGAATAAAATTGTTTTTTAAATAACACAGTTTATTGAACCGGAACTCCGTGCATCTAAACGATTGAGACCTTTCATCTAGCACCATACGCGACTATATATATCAATACATCCTTCTGTGTCTGAATATACTCATGTAAATTTTGCTTTCAACTGATGTGAGCAGCATGACAATGAGATCACTGTACAAATAGTGTGCCCTGGAAATAATTCAAGAGTTTAAATAAAATACATGTCTTCTATTGCAATCAGAAAGAACGCATCGCCTCAATCAACAACTACATGTATCTAAAGTAGGAAAGCTACCATATTGCTATCGGGAAATGTACCAGTGGGCAAAATCTTCTTAATTAAGTTTTAGTATTCCACTCGGTGATCCCAGCCGATGCATGTCCTTTATAGGCAAGGATATAAATTTATTACTTCCGCCCAGTTACTCCACAGAGTAAAGTATGCATGTCTCATAAAAAGACGTGACGACCATTTCGGTAAATGTCAATTTTGTGACTTTTATTTGGTTATTATCAAACATATTACAGGACAGACTGTTGTTAAAAAGAAAAGCTGTTGTTGAAAATTATTCTATCTATCGACTGGACTGCCCATATATAGCACAAAAATTATCCCTCTAATTATTAATTTGGTAATTTGTCTCTTTTCCACTAGAATATTATAAAGAAAAGCACAAACCGAATTCGTGTGTAAACTTTGTTTTGGCGTGATGTTTCCGGATGACGCGGGGATTACAGGGTCAACATTTATAGATTATGGATTTTTTTCCGGTGCGATCTTGTAGTCAACTCTTTTAGGCATATCCCATATTTAGGGCCGGTACCCTCTTCCTTAGGAACTATCGGTACTCAAGTTTCGGGCATAACTTCTTTCGGAGTAACATAACAAGCAATATTTATATTCTATGGATTTTAAACTGCTGCCATTATTTAATTGCAACGTTTCAAATAACTAAATCTGGCCGACTACAAAATTCTTTAGAAATATACCCCCCCACCCCCCTCCTCTGAAATTACTTCCTGACTAGTATACCTTGTCTTTTCGATTTTTGGTTGTTTTAATATTTGATTTGTGTTTCTTACCTGATACGTGGTTTCTGTTGACGGGACCCCGAGAAATTTTTACCAGTAAAATTTCCGATTTCCATCGTGGTATTTCAATAATTAATTACTTAGTGTCAAAGTAGGTGGATAAATCCCAAGTTGAAACTGTACTACTGCAATGGTGGTCAAGGTGTACGAGATTTTGTAATTTAAACAAAAATAAACAAAAGTAATTAAAGAAAGATTAATTTAAATGTTCTATGTGATTGAACTTTTTTTTAGACCTTTAGACTCTGGTCATGCTACTGGTGTTATACCCCGGTTAAATGTCAGAAACATGGGTAAAGTCGGCATCTGATTCGTTTTTGAAACAAAGTATTTGATTGAAATTTGGTGATCGGTCACTGGTTTACGCACTGCGTTAACATTAAACTAGAACAAGTTTACAATGCCTGAGGTATTAGATAATGATGTCGCAGTCATTGGTATTTTTGTGTGTATCAAAGGCCTATTATTAATAGGAGAAAAACTCATCAAAACCTTGCAAGGAGTGAACAGGACAATTATCTAAATATATATGTTCGTTTGACCAGTAAAAACTAGAAGCAACTTTAGAGGATTATTCAAAGTCGATCGGTTACTTGACTATCGTATTAGTGGACACTATTTTTTAACATAAATCATGTAATATCCTTTTTTGTTTGTGAGTGCGCCTTGAATCAAATTATTAGAAAGCACTCATATTTTTTTCTGATTTTGTGTTTGGGCTTTTTCCTTTACATTGTGTTATTGTCGTACAGCTAAATATATGTTGACCACAAGACAATAAAAAAAGATCTAAATTGATGAAAGTTACAAATTTTATTCGAAATTCTCAATACAAATAATTAAATATGAGACTATAATTAAGTTTTTCAGTGACCTTATTGGCAAGGTCATTGAGAACTGGTCTGACATTTATTGGATTAAAGCAGTAGTCTAAGCTCCCACTTGTGTTTTTTTACATTTGTCATGCTGTAGTTCTATGGACGAATGCAGTAAATGTATATTAGACTTTGCAATTTTTTTTAGTCAAGAGCTCTAGTACTAACAAACTAATGCATTTTGTGTTTTTGATATATATTCCGAACAATACTCACCGAAATTACACTCTATAGTTTTTGTCAACATAATTCAATTTACAAGTTCAAAGTAATTATTGAATGTTGACCATATTTTTATATAAGTAGTATATAAGCAGACTTTGAACAATACTTCTTGAAAAAAAAGTCTTGACCTATATTCCACATCTTAATGAGCTTAGAATTTCTGTTTTCCTAAAAAGCAACCCAGGGGTCCAGCAAGGAGTTCAGAGTGTCCAACTTATAGGGGGATATAACAAACAATAAAATAATGTGAGCCTTAATAGAAAGCCTCTTTTGATGGCCTTTGCATTTCTGTTTTCTTGACCAGGAGTTAGTCTCCAGCATACATCAGCTACCAAGCCAGTTAGCAAATCAGCTCTAACGCAATATTAAACGCTAACCATACACTGTTAACACAATTTTTATAACTGTTGGCAACATTCTATCGATTGAGACTTTTTGTTTGCCTTTAAATTTACACGGGCAGTATTTTTTTCTTTCTATTGAGCGCACACTGCGCTCTTGTGAGCTGTTTTCATAATCATCCGTTCGATTCGAACAGTTTTGCCTTTCATTCACAAGATAAAAATTATTATTATTTTATCGTTTGTCTTTATCGGTCCCTAAAAATAGTCCCTTCTTCGTCTGACAATCTTCCGATTTCTATCGTCTTCAAACGAATGTTCTTTTCAAACACTATTCTTGTGCTGCTTAGATCCTTTTGTTAAGATATAGGTGACCTATACATTCAACAGATCAGTGCAGCCTGGTGTCATCAAGCTAATTGTACAATAAATAACCACTTAACGAACAGTTAAAGGTTCAAGATTAAAAAACCGGGATTAAATATAAAAATCGTGACCTTTTTTTGCTTATTAGCGATACACATTATAAGGCAATGCTGAAATTAAACAGAATAAAAGTTTTGTTTTTGCCGTTGTTACGTGTTTTTTTAAATTAAATAATTGTTTATTGGTATATTGAAAATTCACAAAGTTAGTATATCTTTTTCTAAAATAAATAGTTACAGCTTTATGGTAGTCTAGTTTTTTAGTTGAGATATGGGAGGGTAATCATTGTTTTACACAAATTATCAACAAACTAGACCACCGATACTAAAATAATAAGGCAAATTTATAATTGTTATAATTTTTTTTTTTTTTTTTAACCTCGTCTGGTCAAAATCCGATAACAGAGAGTTGTCTCAACAGCTGACTAATAATGGTTTTAGAGCTTGGTCAAGAACAAAGATATGTAAATACTGTACATGGAATTTTTTTAAAAGCAGAGCAATTTGAACAAAGTTTTCCTTGTGTCAGAGTTGCCGATGTATTTGTTGCCACCTAAGGTTCCGTTTATTGGGTATTTGCCATTATATATAGTTATGTAGTCAAAGAAACAAGCAAATGTGTTGTTCAAATGCGTACGTTTATACAACGCGGAAATAAGAGAATCGTTATATTACCGTTCAGTATTCGACTTAATTGACCAAGACTAAATGTCGACCAAGCAATTCACCATAGGCCTACCATTCACCAAGGTTCGGTCTTATCAATATAACTTTCAACGACTGCTTTTCACCCATTATATTGACAAAAAGTTTGAAATTATTACAACCAACGTCTAACAGTTCCTTACGCTTGATTATTGTCCTGTGCTTACGAATATACTACATAATTTACTTACAATCAGATGTAGTATGTAACAAGCTCTACAATTTTCTCGACCGTTGCCCAATCAATATCCACAGCGGATTTCTGGTCATCTTCATGTCTCCAGCTGTTGTTCTACACGCTGGGCTTTCTCTAATGGAACCAAGCCCAAACATAATTCGCTTGTTAACTCAGTTGTCGGGCGATCGAATAAAGGTGACGCGGGGGAGTCTACTTTACGAAATATGACATGTTACATTCTAGACGACGATAGTATTTGGATTTTGATCCCTGTGAGATGATGTGATCAGACTCATCAATGCGCAGTAATGTACTCTGGCCTAGTACAAACTTCTGAGAACTCTGTACAATCGGATTTGTCTGAATTCTTTTACCAAATGGTATAGCCGATAATGGCTATTACTACAGTTCAAAATGGAGACTTACAGAAAATTGGCATATCAGAAGATCTTATTGTAATTATATTGACGAGAGTATATTAAACAATATTGAAGAAATATCCAAAATATTTGCGGTTCTTTACGTGACTGGGGTCCACGTTTTGTAGACCTGCATGGGTAACTATTTCCTGTGTTGTCATATTCCTTTGTTCTTTTGTTTTGTCTCTTTGGTTGGCATTTAATGCCGTACTTAAGGCTATTTCACTCTCATGACGGCGTGCCAGCCCAATGGGTGAATGCAACCATCCTCAATACCACTTACAACAAACACAAACATCACAGGACAAATACATCACTCACAGAACAATACACCACGAACATATCAGCTTCATGTTCATCTATAGCTCAGAAATGACCAGGACATCAGCAAACGTTCTGCTATTAGGACATTTCCCAACATGACGTTGCATCGCTCTCGTGTGAATTTTCGGCGCAAAACGGACAGAAATATTTGATTACACTGGCGATAGGTAATGGACAAACTAAGGAGCAATACATCGAGCTCTTATGCATTCTTAAAAAAAAAAGACCTGTTCATTTGAGTCCACAGGTGGAGCGCTGAGATGGCTATTCGACTTCCACAAACCGGAAATGCAGTTCCGGTCTTAGGGATTTGGGGTTGGTGAATGCTTTCTATGCTTAGCAAATTGAGGGAGACTGTATCTTAGACCATTTTTGCGGCATTTGTGAACACATTCTTCCTATAATGAGCGTCACAATTTTTTAATCACCAATGCACAAGTTAAACATTCGATTTGTGAGTAGTGCGTCCAATCCATAACCGAGTTTATAATCACATATTGGCGCTACTGTCACTGTATACGAGATGATGTAAGGTCGCTTTAATAGATCTGAGTTTATATGTGCATATATATTTCTGAAAGCAATCACACTGGCACAGGGCTGTAAAATCCTCTTATGTTCTAGAAGTTTCTAATAAACCTTAAACTCGATTTGTGGTCTGGGTAACCTACAGACATCTTTGGAGAAGGTTATGAACATTAATATGGCGTATAAAATATTGTTAAAAATGTAGCTAACAAGATATTTGGCATTGGTTATGAATAAATGAATCTGGCTACAAATAAGTATTTCAGAGATACTGGGATTAAGGAATGAACATGTCGTTAATATTCGGTAGATAATAAGTTACAATCTGTCTTATACAGAGGGAAGTTTCGCCTTACCCATATGTGCATGTATACATATAATTGACATGCTGTCATTGTAGCGCGGTTTACTCTACTAATGAGAGTTCCAATCTGATTGGGTGGCGTAATATACGAAATTGTAAAGTAACTGGTGTAGATAGATTTGTTCGTATGTGAGTGCAAAGTAGGAATTTCCGCCTTTTCGGCGAAGATCCTATATGTAGGTTATGGTAGCTAGTAAACCAGCGTCCCATTGTAATTTCGAAAGGCGACAGGTGTACTTGTGGATACGATTTACCAATCCACAAGTGTAGCGCTGGTTTTCAGATTCAAATCACCTAACCACAAGTGCACCGTTGGATTGAGGATTTAAATACGGGATTCGAATCCACAAAATACAGGATTCGAATCCACAAATGCACCATTGGGTCGTTGACTAATCCCCTGTTCACAAGTGCATCGTTGTATACATTATTCGAATCCCCAATCGACAAGTGCACCGTGGTATTCATTGGTGACCTGAATCCCAAATCATCAGTTAAACGCTTCCTGCAGCCTTCCGTTCTCTTCAAGTTACAACCTCCTTACTAACCATGCAGCTTCTACTTCCTTTAAACCATTGATACGCTTCCTACAGCCTGTCTTCTCTTAAGTTACAACCTCGTGACTTACCATGCAGCTTCTACTTTTTTCATGTTTGATATATGTATGTGTTGCTGTTAAACTTGCACGGTCATACTAACCTTCAACGTGTAGATATGAATTATCTCTGCAGTCAGGCAAAATTTAGGTTAAAAGAAATTTACCTTAGGATATGGTCAATATATGTGGAGAATAAAATCGAGTTCTTAAAATATTGTGATAACTGGCATTATTTTGACAATGCTATCAAGAACAGTCGTAACAGTTTGAAGCATGCTTGTATTTGCCAAAATAGCTATCAAAGCTTAAATTGTAGCAGGCTTGTATTTGCCATAGTAAGTGTCGAAGCTCAAATGCCGTGTACAATTCAATGAATTCTGTTTGAATGAGCTACAAAGATCGATACAATAAGGATATACTTTTGGAGGAAAATAAACAAAGGTAGCGGTTGACTGGATTGTTAAATGCGTGAACTTTTGTCAAGTTCTATTACTTACCTAGATTGTTTAATCGTTGGGTCAACGTGAAAATTCTCACCATTTTGTTACGAATGGAGTTTTATTGACATGGACTGGGCTGTGGCAATGTAGCACAACATTTTGTAAGGACATGCAGCGATGAAAAGATTGACCACTCACGCATCAGCATAAATCCGGACTATGCTGCATAATTTGGAATCAAGATCAACAAGATAATTAATTATACACTGAAAACAGCACACGCATTGGAACTATTTATGAAATAATATCCAATTGAACACAATAAAAGCAAAGACGCAGGACTCCTGGAGATCATAAAACTTTCACAAAGATGGTGGCTCCGGCAATCGTGGGGATGGCGTTTACAAGGTTTCCTCTCGATTTTCCACCGTAAAAAGGCAAAGAACAGTGGGAAGTAGACAATCTGTCGTCATATAAGTGAAATATTCATGAGTACGACGTTAAACCCTAATCAAACAAACAAACAAAGACAACGGGTTTTTTTTTTGTCAAGCGCAAGCTGATAAAGTAATCTTTAATGAAACTCCATTCAAGTTTGACACAGAATGCCTTCCGGTGAATGAGTGGCAAAGATCTTAAACTTTACTTTTTAAATGCAATTGTTGGTTTGATTTCACTTCTTACGAAATATAAACTTGGCGTATTTCCTTACAAAATACATTTTCCTGGAATAGGCTTTATTTAACATCTCGTTGAACGGTTCATAGAATCATAGATCGGTGATAATTCACACCTTGTTACTCGTCACAGCAAACCTACCTATAACCTGTTGTATAGCAATACCTTCTGTGTACGTGTGAAACAAACTGCATTTCACGCGTTATAGAGTTTGTCACGTTACGTCTTTCTAAAGGGTATATACATGTAACCCTTTGCTATTTCTTCAGTTGTGTTATTTTTACCAGCTTGTCGTCAGAAGTATTCACAGTCGATACTGCAGTTATTTATTTGCTTCATTGTGTAAACTTTTCCCCCTAGTAAGCAAGTAAACATAGCTCCTATAGGCTAGGTGGATCTTGTTCTCTTCTGCTTGACTTCCAGTGTCCGCGTTCAAATTATGTCACTCTCTTTTGATGTTTCAGAGCCGTATTTTGTGTTGTTGTCGCTGGAAATTGCTTGAATGGACCAAACAGTTCATTAATGTTTTGGTATTACATGTACATATTAGATGAAATCATACAATTTATTTCATACTAATGGAAATGCATATCTGGTTTCACATTTTTTTTTTTTTTTATAAATACAGTGGAAAAACTGAGCAGAACTATCCTTAAAATCGAGGAATAAATTAACTGTTTTTATTTAAGATCAGTAAATTTCTCTCCCGATTGTGTATTTTCCATATCCCTATCCTCTCAAACATCTTTCCGACGAGTTTATGTCAATACATCATATTATTAAAGTTGGACGCGTTCACTTGGCGTTTTGGATCGTTCTCGTTGTCATATCATTTATATCTGCTTTGGTGTCTGCTTATTTGAACTCATCGCAGCTGAATCATCGAGTGATTTTCGAAGTCATCGAAAGCTTCACTTCACAAGAGATAGCGCCCCGTGAGGGAGCGGGTGGGCCATGGCCCGGCAGAATACTCCCTCGGCTTCCTTGGTCGATTGTAAGAGGCGAGAAAAGAGGTTGCTTTCTGTTGCCCTGGTGTTCGCAGAGCTAAAGGGTAA
>JARFOD010128220.1:0-13991 GCA_031763545.1 Mopalia muscosa
TTAACTACACGGCTTAATCCTATTTGAGAATTAAAATCAATTATCAGTACTGATTATTCTCAAAACATACTGATATCGCTGAAAACAAAAGGAGATACCTTTGTCTACACCACATGATCATCCCCTTTATTTTTTTTAGCATTGAACTTTGATGTGCAAAAACTTATTTTTTGCTTTTGCAAACTCCTGTTTTTGACCAGTTTTTGTCTTTTTGATCAAAATTAAAATTTTGTGATTTTCTTGATTCTAGTGATAATGTGTATGATCTGCTGGTGGTCTGGTGAAAATGTGATTATTCAATTTCAATTTGCTATATTTTAATTTTAATTAAGCAAATGTTCAAGCAGTTAATTAAACCAAACATTTAAAAGAATAATTTTTAAAATTTAAATATTACATTTTTGGAGGCCTTAAGTATCATCCAGTTAGTTATTACCTGTACCTCGCATTTCAGACTTGGGCCCTTAAATCTAATTTTAGCAATATCAATTGCATTGTGGAATTAAACGTAGCACAACTATGACCGAATTAAGAAATCAGATATTCAAACATAAATCGATAGTTTGATACATTAATCAAATGATAAAGATCAATATTGAACACAAATGTTACAATATTATTTAATCTTCGATGTGGATATTGATGTATCAATCAGTTGAAGTCTTTCTGCAAGAAGAATGAGGAATTAGGATTCATTGATGGGCAACTCGAGGTTATCTCATTGGTTAAGCCTTCAGCTGATAAATCCCTCAGTTTAGTGGTCAAGGATTGGAGGGGTGAACAATGAGTGCTCTGTACGCTACTTTAATGGAAGGAAATTGGAAATAGATTTTTAGATTATGAGATTTTCAGTAGTAATTGCTAACTCCCTAAAAATTGAGTAGAAAAATTGTCAAAATGTTAATACTGCTGCTTCTGGAATGTTTTTTTCATAGATTAATGTTGGTAAATATTTTTATAATGAGTATTAGTTTTCTTTTAGAATGTCAAGCTATGTAAATGTGATGAAATTGTCAGTGGGCAATAATTCCAGGCTGGGCAAATTATTTTGGTATTTACTGTGGTGTATTTTTGTCAGACACAAAGTCTACATGATGATCATCTGAAACTGATTTGTTGGCGTTGCCAGTATGACCTTGATGACCCCTGATGTCCTGCAGCCCTCAATGACCTCTTAACTAGTTCACTGTACAGCACTTCTAACTAAATCTTTGAATATTTCTGCACAAGTTAATGAAGTGGAATAATGAGTTTTGTATCCGAGATTTTGATCCGAAGCTGATATTATTATACAGTACATGTTGTGTACATCAAGTATTAAAAATGGATTGTAGCCATTGGGATAGACAAATGATTTATACTGATGTAGGACGTATAAAAAACACACATGGGTTAGACTTAAATTCATAGTGATTGATGTCACCGTAGTCTTAGCTACATGTAGAGAGACCCATCCAATAGTCATTTCTGACAGGCAGATTTTTCTAAAAATGGTTAAAATGACCAGTTGTATTTCTGAATTTTAACCTGGGAAAGATAAAAAAAAAAATTTGACATGCATTAAACCTTCAAAATAGGGATTTATGACAAGCAGATTTCCAATCCTAGTTAAAACATTGGAGGTCAAATATACATATAACATAAATCATTGACAGTATTTTCTTTATTTTGGGGGAATACTTTCTTAGTTTGACCTGATTCAAGTTGAGAAATTTTGTCCGTGAATCAAACCTTAAACCGTAAATCCTTAGATCCACAAATTGCCAACAGTATTAAAATGTCGACTAACTAGACCACTCGGTCAACTGGCCTTTTACATGTACTTTAACATGTATATTATATGATATGCATCAGAAAAAATAAATATTAATAAAGTAATTAGTATTCTATTGTTCGGATCAAACAAACAAGTGGTCACAGCAGTCAAGCCTACATCTTTTGTGATTGCTACATATAATTTTCCTCAGGTAAAAGTATCCATGTACTTGGGAGTTCAGGAAACTCAGTAAAATGATGTAGGATCATGATTGACTCAGGATCGAGCTAAAATAATTGCTCCATCAAAATTTCATGATTAAGTGGAGCTGTGAAAGCAAACTATCAGTGTTTATTAATTCAATTAAATGTCATATTTACATATTTATAACACGGACGCGGTTAAAAAAAGTATGTAACTGGCGTCAACTGGCTGTCAATGTACATTTTTATTGTGCTGATTTGAATAAAACCTTAAGAACTGTTGCCTACATTTCTTGTGTCCATCATCGGCTTTCTTTGTACAGCCTCAGCTGTTACTTAACAGGTTCTGGCAATTAAACAGAAATTTTCTGGTTGATTTGGTTTGTTTTCTGACGCAGAAAATAATTCTAAATTCCTCACAGCTGGTGGTCACAGCTTTTATTGGCCACAGTTTTTCTATTCAACATGTCTAAGGAAATAGTTTATGGTCAGTGGTTCCTGTTAGTCTGTCAGAGAGAGTTAGCAATAAACTGTGGAAAATCCCTGGAATGGTTTCATCCAATTTCACATTTTACAACACTGAATTGGTGAATTATCAATCAAAAAACCATATAAAAATCAATGGAATATTGTAAAGTCACATAAAATCACCATAAAAGTATTTCTATGTTGTTTTTTAAATGCCTCATTTCGATTAAACATGTTATAATTTAGTGGATATTGAAATTTGTTACCTTTTTCTTGTTTGTTGATATACCTAATACTTGTATCCTGAATGCTTAGATTTTACCATTTATGGTTAGGTTTATGGTTAGGTTTATGGTTAGGTTTATGGTAAGTCAGGTGTTAGGTTTATGGTTAGCAAGGGTTAGATTTATGGTTAGTATGGGTTAGGTTTATGGTTAGTAAGGGTTAGGTTTATGGTTATGGTTAATACGGGTTAGGTTTATGGTTAGTAAGGGATAGGTTTATGGTTAGTAAGGGTTAGGTTTATAGTTAGTCAGGTGTTAGGTTTATGGTTAGGTTTATGGTTAGTCAGGTGTTAGGTTTATGGTTAGGTTTATGGTTAGTCAAGGTGTTAGGGTTATGGTTAGCAAGGGTTAGATTTATAGTTAGTATGGGTTAGGTTTATGGTTAGTAAGGGTTAGGTTTATGGTTAGTAAGGATTAGGTTTATGGTTATGGTTAATACGGGTTAGGTTTATGGTTAGTAAGGGATATGTTTATGGTTAGTAAGGGCTAGGTTTATGGTTAGGTTTATGGTTAGTCAGGTGTTAGGTTTATGGTTAGGTTTATGATTAGTCAGGTGTTAGGTTTATGGTTAGTTAGTGTTAGGGTTAGGTTTATGGTTAGTCAGGTGTTAGGTTTATGGTTAGTAAGGGTTAGGTTCATGGTTAGGTTGAAGGTTAGGTTTAGGGTTAGGCTAATGGCTAAGTTTATGGTTAGGTTTATGGTTAGGTTTATGGCTAGTAAGGGTTAGGTTTATGGTTAGTAAGGGTTAGGTTTATGGTTAGTAAGGGTTAAGTTTATTCTCAGTTAGGCTTAGGTTTATGGTTAGGTTTATGGTGAGTAAGGGTTAGGTTTATGGTTAGTAAGGGTTAGGTTTATAGCTAGGTTTATGGTTAGTAAAGGTTTAGGTTTATGGTTAGTAAGGGTTAGGCTTATGGTTAATTGAGGGTAAGGTTCATGGTTATTAAGGGTTAGGTTTAAGGTTAGTAAGGGTTAGGTTTATGGTTAGGTTTATGGTTAGTATAGGTCAGGTTTATGGTTAGATTTATGGTAAGTATGGGTTAGGTTTATGGTTATTAAGGGTTAGGTTTATGGTTATTAAGGGTTAGGTTTATCTTTAGTAAGGGTTAGGTTTATGATTATTAAGGGTAAGGTTTATGGTTAGTAAGGTGTAGGTTTATGTTTAGTAAGAGTTAGGTTTATGGTTATTAAGGGTTAGGTTTATGGTTAGTAATTGTTAGGTTCATGTTTAGTAAGGTGTAGGTTTATGGTTATTAAGGGTTAGGTTTATGGCTAGTAAGGGTTAGGTTTATAGTTAGGTTCATGGTTAGTAAGGGTGAGGTTTATGGTTAGTAAGGGTTAGGTTCATGGTTTTTAAGGGTTAGGTTTATGGTTAGTAATTGTTAGGTTCATGGTTAGTAAGGTGTAGGTTTATGGTTAGGTTTATGGTTAGTAAGGGTTAGGTTCATGGTTATTAAGGGTTAGGTTTATGGTTAGGTTTATGGTTAGTAAGGGTTAGGTTTATGGTTAGGTTTATGGTTAGGTTTATGGTTAGTAAGGGTTAGGTTCATGGTTAGTAAGGTGTAGCTTTATGGTTAGGTTTATGGTTAGTAAGGGTTAGGTTTATGGTTGGTAAGGGCTAGGTTTATGGTGAGTAAGGGTTAGGTTTATGGTTGGTAAGGGCTAGGTTTATGGTGAGTAAGGGTTAGGTTTATGGTTAGTAAGGGTTAGTTTTATGGTTAGTTTTATGGTTAGTTTTATGGTAAGTAAGGGTTAGCTTTATGGTTAGGTTTATGGTTAGTAAGTTTTGAGGTAAGGTTTAGTCAGGGAGGTTCCTGTTGACCTGGTGCTCTTAGTACTAAGAGGCAATTACACCTAATTTGTTTGTTATGTCTTTGTATTAGATCTTGTGATTATAGTTTTGGTCAATATTGGTTTCCTTCACCCATTGGGATGGCACATCAGCATTGGTGTGAAATAACTTTAAGTACAGGGTTAAACCCTCGATCAAACAAACAAACAAACAAATAATTAATTTGAAATCTTAAGTTTAAACATATAAGCATAA
The DNA here is from genome assembly GCA_031763545.1 of Mopalia muscosa. Classification (NCBI taxonomy): domain Eukaryota; kingdom Metazoa; phylum Mollusca; class Polyplacophora; order Chitonida; family Mopaliidae; genus Mopalia; species Mopalia muscosa. The sequence goes on from JARFOD010128220.1 coordinate 4,756, forward strand.
TAAGCTTATGTCCAGTACTTAATTGGCTGGTGAGTAGCATTATTTTGCATCTTTCTTTCGTAAATTATTTTTATTTGAAATTTTTTTTATTTCATGATTATAGAAGAAGAAGAAAAACAACTGGAGAGCTCAGCATGAAAGTTTTATCCAGTCCATCCGATACGCTAAGAAGATGAGTGACTATGAGGCTAGCGGTGGAAAGCTGTCTGACCTTCCACCCCCACCACCATCAGACACCTCCAACTATGTCCAGTGTCCTCACTGTAACCGACGCTTTAACCAATCAGTGGCTGAGAGACACATTCCAAAGTGTGTCAATATCCGTGCCAAGCCCCGCCCACCACCAAACAGAAGGAGGTAATTTCGACGAAGAACCGAATTGTTGTTGTTAAGTTTTTGGTGCATTTGCTGCGAAATGGGCATAGATCACACATCCAGAGTATGCTAAATACTTTTACTCGTTCTGTTCTCTCGACTTGCTCGTTAAGGGTGGTATGTTTTGACGAACATTAATTTTTACACAAACAGTGCAAACTCTTAACACTCAATGGTTATGAAAGTGTGATGCCAATTGGTGAATGACACCACCATGATATAAGTTGAATACTCTTTGAGTACAACATTTAGCAACAATCAATCACTTTTCTTTTTAATATTTTTTGTTTAATAAACCTACACATCAATTAAATCAAAATTGCACATAAATTTAAAATCAAATTAACTTTAATAATAATATTTTTGGACAAATATTTTACTGTACGCTGGATAACCTTACTTGAAGTCTGGAATTTGAGGTATGGTTCTGACATTGAGATGGGTATCAACCTGTTCAAAACTTGGCTCTGTGTTTACCAACAAGACAGGTCGTTTATCATCGAGTACCTCATGTCAACAAGGTCATGACCTCTGATTACAAGTTGTTACATCAGCCAAGTGTTATTGTTTATCTGATTTATACTGACAGACAGAGTTGTTATAGTTTACCTCCACCAGACTCATTATCTGATACATTGTTTTTCATCGCTTTGTAACTATTTCTGTTTTCTTGTTGGCAGTAATTACATGTATGTCCTAAATTCACTAGTATTGCCGCATTCTTTAAGCTTTAGTCACATAATGGTGTTTTGTTTCAACAGAGTTTTACTGTCATGGGATTGTTACAGTAGTATTTTACTACTGCAGCATGATGAATATCTTTGTATTTTTGTCACAAACTGGCCATTATTCTAAGATCCTATCCTATTTTAGTATTCGTTGTACATACAGAAAGTGTGAAAATAAATCTTAAAATATGTCAACCACTGTACCACATTTTGTATAAACACACGAATACCCAGATGCAGCATACTCTTGAAATAAATCACCTTTCTATGTTTACCCAAGAAGCCATAACTCACAAAAAAAAAAAATACTATTCAGTAATCTATTACTTTTTTATCCTCTTTCTAGAAGTATATTGACAACTTGTCCACACTGATTTATTTTTCTGGTCTAATGCCAGTGACTTGTACTTGGGTTTGACTGAGTATTTTTAAAGACACTTATATTTGCTTGATAATCAGTTTTGAAATGTTTATTAATATTTTGCACTTAAAATGTTCAATATATTTTTTAAATATTAAAACCCCAAGGGCCAGTTGTTCAAAAGGGTATCAAATTTAACCAATGTATTTCCGACATCACAACCCAAGTTTGTTTGGAAATCTCAAAATGTGGGTAACTTAATCTTTCATAGGGGGGGGGGGGGAGGGGGGGTCCTTTGTCTTCACAAAAAGTGTGATAATCTCACTTTGTAATGACCTCACATACATTTATTCTTTGCGACGTTAAAAAAGCCAAGGACATTAAACATTTTGATGCTAGTTATTACTACTTCCCCTATCAACATATCAAGTCTCCTATTATGAGTGATGTATTGATTTTGGTCTTGTCAATGCAAAATCACATTATTTTGGAAGATCCTCTTTTCCCTACGGGTGGTCCCTTGTTTTCAAGATTGCGCTCTTCTCTGGGAACTTATCTTACAAAGCCAGTTGTATTAGCAGTGTTGAATAATTATCTCCTTTGGGATTGGTCATCCTCTTCTGGAATAAATCAGGAATGCAAATTTAGTTTTGCTGAATTAAACCTCCTTATCAACAGTGGAATTAGGAAGACTTCAACCGTAACAACACAAAATGATTTGACCATTACTTAAACTGTCAAGTCTTTGGAATGAACTGTAAATCCTTCTACTAAGTCTGCTGTTAAACATGTTACCAGTCTGTGCAATTCCAGGGGAAATATCCATCTTAAGCTTTCATGGTTGGTTATCAGTTTTTATTCTATCAAACTTTGACTGCACAAGGTGTTAAGCTCACTATTGAAGCGCTGCCACCTTTGCTGTAAATTTACTGTTGATTTATGTGAAACATTTGACTAACTTTTGACAGAAGACAATCAGTGGCTTTTTGCACAAGCTATGGTAAAACCGTTCCCTAATCTTAATGAACAGTTTATCTTCCAAAGCCAGTAGCATTGCCTATATTCACTAAATGCCATAAATACATTGCCTTGGGTATTCACTTATTTTTACCCATTCATTAACATAACAACGCTGAAAGAGCTTTCTGGTCAGTATATCATATTATATTTTTGTGAAGTAGATTTTCATGTATATAGAAAATTGTAAACAACAATTACAAATGGAAACAAAATATGCCTCAGTTAAAAATATGTGATGAATGTTAAGTTTTCAACCAGTTTATATCATCACAAATTTAGTCCCTTTCTATATATGATGTGACATTCACTTAAAATTTACTTTAAGAATTTCACAATATGATAAACTTGTTAACAAATGGATTTTTTTTTAATAAATATTCTAAAATTATTAAAGTAATTTAATTATTAAAGAAGATTATATGAAGGCAAACTTGTCTTGAAGAAAGAACTTATAAAAGTTTTTAAAAACATTATCACAAATAAAATTTTAATATATGTATGACTGATAGTTTGCCATGTTGTAACCTCTAACAAAAATATTCAAACCTATTATGTGTGCCAGTGTTATTTTTATTTAAGAACACATATATTGGATTGTACTGATATTATTTTTTCGTATGTTACACATGCTTTAAGGCAGCACATATACAGCACTGTGATACGCTATTTCAACATTCACAATTTTTCAGTGATTTATACTTGTTTTTGTCTTTTTTTAATAATTTAATTTGTTTTTTTTTTGTTAATTATGTACATATGAAATAGATTTTTATTTATGAATATGTATTGAGCCCAACAGGAGACATGTTTATAATTTGAACATAAGTTTATAAAGGTGCATGAAATATCCATTTTGGGAACATTGGATGTCCCCTTTCATAGTAGAAAACTCACCTCATTTCACAGATTTTAAACTATTTTTTTTTTTTACTGAGCAGGTGGTTGACATGAGCATCCTGTTGTTCTGGTAGTCTTGACACAATGGGAAAACAGATCTGTTTTGTTATGTGTTTCCTGGTATTGCATCTCCTTATTGTCCTATCTTACTCATGTTTTAGTTGGTTGCCAGGGGCATCAAGTTTGAATTCCTACACCCACGGGTCTGGCACAGCTCATGTAATTGAAATAAGCATAAAACACAGAGCAAAAAAAAACAACCAATATTTTTAATAACTAATTTTGTTTTGATGATTACTCAAAACCTGTTTAAGTGCATATACTGCTTAACTCAACCCTTAATTTAATATATTTCAAAAGATTTATTTATTAAGATTTATATTTTATATATTTCTAAAAAATTATCACACTGACATAGGGATGATATATTTTATGTTAAATCAAACTTCTGGTTACATTGATGAAGTTGTTTTGTTGATATGTTGAATTCATTTGTTATATTCACCCAAACCAAAGATGTGAAAAATCGTAAATTTTATATATTTATTAGAATGTAGGAAGAAAATTATTTTGCAACTTTCTCTTTTTTCAAGTTCTATATCAACATAGATGTGTTTAGTTATCATGTATATTTTTTCCTGTGATAAAACCATTCAGTGAGTTGCTGGATATGCTTATCTTGATTCAATGGCTTAATTTTGAATTGAACAAGTGTTAAATTCAAATTGTATGATTCCGTCCAATCTGTACACATTACATTTTAAAGATTGAAATGTGATGAGTAAAAAAGTCAATCACCTGCTGAGTTAAGACTAATATCCATAGCTGTTATAACTTGCTAATCCGTTTACACAATTTTTTTGGTAATGATACATTAACAGTTGACTTGCTTTCAGTTTGCCATCTTGCTTAAGGTCATGCTAGGCTCCTTGCTGTTAAATTGTGCAAACTATTTCAAAACCCTTTAATTTAAGTTTACATATTGTAACCATATGGTATGTAAAATAGTTGTTTATAATTTTGATTAGGAATAGTAACTTTTAATAACTCACAAATTGAAAAATATTTTAAAACTATTTAATTTAATGTTACTTATTTAAACTATATCCTTTTCCAACTTTTGTTTGTTATTAAAAAAAGAAACTTCAGGATTTAGAAGAATTTTGACCTAATGTGTTTGTATTTTATTTCTACTCATTTAGTTAAATAATGTAATAATCAGATATGTTTGTGATGTCTTTGTATTATTCTGTTAGTATCCTGTATTTGTCAGTTGTGTTGAGGGTTGTTTTCTGGCACCCTTTCATGTGAGTGAATTAACCTTAAGTATGGCATTAAACCCCAATCAAACAAACCAACTAACTTTTGCCATGGTACTGGCATGGCCTCATCTCAGTGAAATAAACTTAAGTATGGTGTTAGAAATCCATTTAAACTTTCGATTATAGTTGGCTATTTTTAAGAAAAGAAGTTTATTATTTTAAGTGAATATATAAAATAAAATAAAGAATCCCACTTTCCTTTTTTATGTGCCTCGTTCTCTGGGATGATAGTGCCAAAAACAAAATTTTACCTAAGTCATTAGGTCAGTTTTAAATGGATATAAGCTGTAAGCTTCAGAAAAATATTTTGTACGCTTTAAAAGAAAAAGCTCTGGTCTGTTGTCATAATTTCTTTTCCATGGCGACACTAACGGAAAAAATAGAAAAATAAAAGAATAATAGAACATGTGCCTTTACACCAAGACAAACTCCAAAATTTTTACCCAAACACTAACATATTTTATTCTCAATCTAACGAAGACACGATAATTGTTAAATTTGTATACACTAGTCTAAATGATAATCTTGTTGCTTGCTTGACTCTTAACATCCGGATCGATTTAAGACGCAATAGCTTATTTTTTTAGTTCAAGATTCACGTGGACGTATTCATAGATGGCTTTTCCACTTCTACGTGAAGCCAACGTCACTATTTTGACACTTCACGGTCTGCATCGGCCACTTTGTCTGGAATTTGTCAAACACTAGGCCTGATGGATTACCGCGCACTGTTTGACACCCTGGAAGTGTAATCCCTGGGAGCTGATCACAAACTAGACACAAATCACGTATTTTTCACAACAGTAATCAAACCGTATAGAGTGGCCAATGTGTGAACAACTGTCCATACTCCTAGTGAGGAGGTATAGATCTACAGTGTAGGCAGTCGATATCCACTCCCAAGGGCCATTATGACTCTAACAAGCTCACGGCCGTGGTTAAGTGGTTATTGTGTCTACTTACTAGTCCTTCTTTGATGTACCGTCCAAGGGTTCGAGGGTTTTCCACCATATTTAAGCAAAAAACAGTCTGAAATGGACATTCTGTCGTCGTATTAGTATACCCTTGAGCCCGATGTTTAATTCCAATCAAACAAATCAAAAAATCTGTCCAATATCAATACTAGGGGCCAGCTACATTCCCATGGACGAGGAACACTCAATTCGTTGCGGTGAGTATGGGGATCCCGGTTCCGTACAAATGAAAAATGAATGAAAAAATGGCTGATAGGCTATATTGTATTTTTGTTTTATTAAAATACTTAGCCCTTTGGCAATAGTCACAAATGTTCAGTTATTAATACGTTTATTAACCTGACATATAGGCTGATCGACATCAATGATGCAAACCCATGACAATAATTTATTTTGTTTCTATTACCTATTTTACTATTATTTGAACCGACAATTTACCGAGGTGAAACACTTGAAATAACAGACTTGATATGCAATTTGATTTCAACGGATTGGTCCATCCGTGATTCACCGTGAAGATGCAATGGATTCTTGATGTCTGATTAACTGTAGGTTGTGGTCGTTTAATACGTGATTCATGCTGATAGTGTCTTACAAGTGATTCACTGTTATATCAATAATCGGAACTGGTTTCAATGTGACGGTAGACACCCCGTTTCACGGATTCTCGTCAACGGTTTCACTGCTATGACCTAGTTGTGATTCACGAACATCCCCGATTCTATTGACTGTATAATACAAGTCTCTGTGATACGTAGTAGCATCTAACTAGTAACTACCCAGATACTAGATTCGAATACGTACATGTATCTTATAAACTATACAGTATATAAACCCCGATACATGCTGAGCTGTAATTTATTGGTATGCTGTTTAACGTAATATATGGTCGACCAGCCGCTAGTTTCGATACTTGATTATGAACCATTCGTGTAAAACTGTCATTGTCGATATCTGGCCACGGGTGAACTATGATGATTAATACGTTATTAACTTAGCCGAACATTTGGTTTATATGTTTGCTACTTTTAATAATTCGGACAGTCCTTTTGCAAACACACACAGCCCGAATGCCATACGCTACCCGATTTTTAAATCTAGGAAGTTTTATCTGACGTCTCACCTAAACTCACTGCATATACATTTGCTGACATTAAATCGATAAAAGATTGAAAATGTACATTTCCAATTCATTGGTACCTGTATCACCAATGATCGACATTAAAGAGCAATTGAAATTAAAAATCTTTGTCAAACTCGCCAACTTACTGTACGAGATTACACAAACGCAATACATGATTGACCTTTAGCTACGTCATTGTTAGTTTACACATCATTGGCGGAAATTTCCAAATTTGGGCAGGATTTAACCCGAACACTGCATCTGAACACACGGAAATAGATTTATGCCTATCCAAAGGTCAAGTGAACCTGTGTCCACGAGGCATGACAATTGATCTTATAATCTAGATAGGTTTTGTCATATACTTTTCCAATGACAAAATATCTTCGTCAAAAACTATATAAATATATATATAAAGGTTATATCGACATCTTACCTCTATAAAAACACTATATCAGTTAATAAATCAATCTCGCAATTCCATGGTTAACCGAGTTGATGGTACCTTTTTCTTTTTCGATTTCATTTTATTAACACTATTGGACATATTGGATCGTATCCGGAGTATTCTTGCTTTGAATCGAAATGATTCATTAATTGGTTTTATTAGTTAATGTTAATTAGCCGTTGGGTTATCTGTAACTATATATATATTTGTACTTTAGCGATCATTGTCAAAGAGTTCCAGAACATTTGACCATAACACAATTAAGGCAATCGATGATCTACTTGTTCATTATTTATTGCGTACGGATGCATGCACGTCTATTCACCGCCAGGAATGGGTTGTTTCTTCCATTTGTTGGTACTATTTATGGAAATGTTGATAGAAAATCAATTAATAGTCATCGGATATTTTTCCTCTACCGATGGAGCTGGACACAAGGTATCGATGCTAGGGAGGAACTGACGGACTGGACTAAATATTGACCTTTCAGTGTGCTATTTCTTGACTTTGTCGTAGCTACATCTCCTCTTTGTTTACATATACATGTTGTAACCAATTTACAGTACACCCGGTGCGATCGGCGATGCAGCTTAAAACTTACGCTGACTTTACAGGCAGATTACTGTTGTGAAAAAGACGTCAGATGTCATGAATCGAAATACCGTTCAATTTCACTAAGCGAAAACTTGTACTAAAATCCATCAGGCCTAAAAAATCGATTGTTTCTTTTAATTGATTGGGGTTTAACGTCGCGTTCAAGGGTATTTCAATTGTATGACAACAGATTGTCCATTTCTGATTTGGTCTAACGTAAATACGCTGGAAACCCGGGAAGAAACCATGCCCCACGAGTCACTTTGTGAGACTCCCTTAATCCCCCTTTTCAAACAAGGATAAGTATAGTCCGACACACCTAATGTTTGCAGAGGCAATGCTGCAGTTGATCGCATATAGTCGCATTAAGCCCTTCTTCCTTTGAATTCTCGCCTTACACATTTTTACCTTGCAATAAGAAGATGGCTGGTACTAGCACATGCCTTTATAGGATGTGACAAATGTTGAAAACGTTTTAAAAAATAATTGATGTGTTTTGACATCAACCATTTAAAGTTTACTCAAACTCAGTTCACTTATACACAAAAATGATTGTCTTGTTTTCTCGTGACTTCATTTCATGATGGAAAAACAGCAAAATATACGTTGACGAGCAAATTCGTTTGACCTGTCTCACATGATAAAGATGAGATGATACCACAGTAACAAGAATCTCACCGTGTTTAGTCGATGGTTTCAGGACTCGCACATGGTCAGGCTGGCATGGTTGGGATTCCTTAACTTTCCATATGGTGGCCGAAATCTTAATTTAGCATCGTCTTTGTATCTCAACTTCACTCGTTCTAATTAGGCCAACCCACACAAATCTATACATGTTATGGTCCAAGCTATATATTTTACACACACTTATCTCGTTGATGATTTCTGAAGCCAATTCTGACTGCACCAACCATTAAATACCATAGTGCGCAGTTTACACGGATTGGTCATAAACTATGACCCATATATATATATGGTGCAATTTTATATTAGATGAAAACATCCACGCACCACACATATGCATTGGCTTGCCTGTTCGCAAAAACATATAAATTTTGGTAATTATGTCCAAAACACAGATATACCCGAGTGTACACTCGCTTAACCATTATCCGTTTTGGACAGTTCCGGTCAGTAAGGATATTTGGTAAATTAGTGTAACATTTATTTCCAGCCCACCCTCAGCTTTGATAGTGTAGATTATTTTTATATATAGATCTTACGGTCCCAATTTAGATACAGTATGTGCTTTGGGTTTTAAGATGTTCTGTAAAGGGATGGCTAACTTATTAAGAAACAATGCTATAAGCATTGAATAGAGGGTGAAATTTACTATAAACAAGAGATCCATGAATGGATCTTGACGCCCACCATTGAGAGATTGACTCCTTATA
>JARFOD010128231.1:0-13991 GCA_031763545.1 Mopalia muscosa
CTTTCCACCACCTGGTATAATTGCGCAATAGCAGAAACGACTTTAGTTTTTTTAAATCAACCTGTACAACAAATCGAGTAAATGTTTTATAGATAATACATCCCAATAATTACCTTTTTAAGCATTACTGAGAGGATATAAGGATTAAATGAAAACTTCCTAAGACTCAAAATGTCCCAACATTTTAGGCTGAAAAAATAGTTTATCACTTATGAAAAAGTGTTATTTGTTTGAAAACCAACGAAAATTAAAGAAATGTTATTTGCACTAGTGAACTCTGTAACAAAATTACAAGCAGTACTTGGTTTGTTTGCAAACAGTAAGCAGATTGTTATGTGAATGCTTTGTTGCAGGATTTTAAGAAAAAAGTAAAAACAGAAAGTTGGTACAATGGAAACATTTTGGATACAGTTTTTGCCAATAGTATAGTTCTGACATTAATTCGCACAGTTCCTATTATAACGGAAGCTTAACATTGTTCAATTAATTTGCCTTTCTTATCTATGTCCCGGCTGTGGTATCAAATAGTAGCCTACTGTAATATGTACCACGATGATAATACCGCCTGCAATGTGGTGTGAAGTTAAGTATATTTGTGTAGGAGGTAAAACAAATACATTAAAACTAATTACGATTCCTATGAATACTGATTCTATTTGCTCCAATATATAAAATGACTATCCGAGACGGTCAGCTGCTATTGATGTATTCAAAAGCCCCTTCGGCAAATCGTCTGACTGCAAACAGAAATCAATTATTGACGCTCAGTTGAGCTAGTCAGAACTTTTATATTGATAGAAATGATCGAATGACTTTTCTGTTGTAATATGTGAGCATGTTGGGACGTTTGAAGGTAGAGAGGCCTCGGGCTCTACATATTTCTCTTATGAAGCTTCAGAGTGTGTTTGTTTGTGTCGGTTTACCAGACTCAATTCTCTCTTGTCATCTTCCTTGTGATGTTAGAAACCAACTTTTTTTTACAAACTACTAACAATCCACAGTATCAGATAGCCATTTGATCTGAAAACGGTAAAATATAACAATTTGTCTATGACAAAATATTACATTAAATAGTCCAGTAGTATTAGGACTATGGTTATTAACCTAATTGAATAAACTTACGGCTTGTCACAGATTTAATTCTGTTGGGGTTTTTTTGTGATTTTATTTTGGAATAACACTTGAATAGATTCTAATTCAAAAATATTTACAGGTTTAAACCCGTCTGATAAATCGAACCACCACCCTAAAGCACCGAATCGCCAGCACTTGTGAATTTATAATTTACACTTTCTAAAAGACACAAAAACAATTAAGATTTACCAGAATCGGCGGAAGATCAACCCAATGACAGTTTTTGTAGATGCCCTATTTTCATATTACTGGTATCTGCAGATATGATGTGAAATAGATTGGCGATACGTTCACACGGGTAGATCTCATTAAATGGAACGTTACCTTCACAGGATCACCCCACAAGTAGATCCCGTTAAATGGAACGCTACCTTCACAGGATCACCCCACAGGTAGATTTCGTTAAATGGAACGTTACCTTCACAGGATCACCCCACATGTAGATCTCGTTAAATGGAACGTTTCCTTCACAGGATCACCCCACAGGTAGATCTCGTTAAATGGAACGTTACCTTCATATGATCACCCCACAGGTAAATCTCGCTAAATGGAACGTTACCTTCATATGATCACCCCACAGGTAGATCTCGTTAAATGGGACGTTACCTTCATATGATCACCCCACAGGTAGATCTCGCTAAATGGAACGTTACCTTCACATTATCACCCCACAGGTAGATCTCTTATATGAAACATCACATCCACAGGATCAACCCCTAGGTAGATCTCGTTGAAGGGAACGTTGCCTCCACGGGACCACCCGGAAGGTAGATCTTGCTAAACGGAATGTTACCTTCAAAGGATCACCCCGCAGGTAGATCTCGTTATGTGGAACGTTACCTTCCCAAGATCACCCACCGGTAGATCTCGTTATGTGGAATTCTGCCTTCACAGGATCATCCCACAAGTAAATCTCGTTAAATGGAAGGTATTTTATGACTCCTTTATGACTCCTTATACCAAGTCTTCTTGACAGTCTAATATAAAACGACCATTTTGAAAAGGATATCGTATAAGATTTGGCGCTATGTCTAGCGTTAGATGAAGAGTTAGGTTGACCGTTAAGCTCAGGGTTGGGGTAAGTGTAAACAAATCTAACCGTGAACAAACAAAATTGACGTTTTCGTCTGGGATGAAGGGCCCAACCCGGTGTGCTGGCATAACAAATCTGTTTGCTCCTTCAGTATGCTGGCCTAAATGGTTGCCGGGTACGATAATACCATGCGTAATGGGGTGGCCGTTCTGATATCCGTTTGTATAGATCAATTAACTATTTCAGAGACCGTCACCTAAAACGTCGGTGGCATTCCTATTTTCCATCATGTCTCGTTTGTCTGTCCTAATTAACCGTCCATCACTAAAGCTTGTCCCTGTAACTGAGAGCGAAACCTACGGTCTTCGTTTAAAGAATGATTTAACTCTCCAGCATACTTTCTCATCGGTCAGTCTCTTTCTCTCTTCCTGGTTACTGGCGATGATAGTGACCAAATAAATATGTGGTGAGATAAACCCAAAGCTATGGTATGACGAAACAATGATGTTTTCAAAATGACACATTTATATATTTGTTGTAACTTATACCAGACTTGTACTTGTTTTTTGTATCAACAGGTAGGAGAATTGAACAAATAGATAAGTTTGACATTACACTGCATTGTTACCAGGATTCCATTTGGATACCATGTGAACTACCAATATTATACACAGTTTTATACTAAAACTCATTTGAGCAAATAACCATTTCATATTTTCGTCATAGGATGAAAGTTAATGCACAACAGGACTACATGAGATACTGTAATGGGTTGAAAGTGACTGCTTACTTCTGTATCATGTTTCACCTATCAAAACAATCTCTGAGCAGTCACTCGTCTAGCTTAAAGTACAGCGACAAGCATAGATATACAAATCGCAATCTTGGTTTTTCCTTTCCAGAGCAATGAAATAAATGGGTTAGTCGATGTAACCGTATGATTCCATCGTATTGAATTTAATATATTCGGTTACTTCCCTAATGGAAAAATATAACCATGTAATATTTCCGGTTATAGATTGGAATCATGTCACTTTCAGAAAGTTTTCCTAAAGTGGTTTCGAAACTAACCTGTGTCTGTTTATAACTAAATTCATAAAGTTTGCATGAAATCTGTGACACCTATGGTATTATAGAAACATCTACACATTAAGTTGACCCTCTTTTTCGAAGCACATACTTTTTTTTGTATTTGACTTTAAAGCAGAACGTTTTCAGCCTTAAACTAATTTACCAAAGATTACGATTTTTTTCCAGGCTAGACATACTTCAGTATGTACTATATATCTATGTAACACTTTAGATCACATGGCTATTAAAATCTTTTTTTCTATACAATAATGAGTTGGTTCATAGATTTAACCCTACCATACTAATCATTTCTAATATGTATGATGGTGATGTAGAATAACAGTGATTGTAGCGTGTACCAGTGGCATGCAAGTTGATCAGGATAAACACGAAGACCATGACAAATGTGACTACAAAAACCAAAGGCGATTCATTTTAAAATAATTTCGTCCAAAAGCAAGTGAACGATAAAGATTACATTAAACATGTATATTCTGTCTGTATGGCTGATAGTTAAATGAAATAGAGTGGATAGCGTGGTGGCGATTTGGACGAATTAACGGGATAACGAGTAAAGTACCTCCATTAAAACAATCCTTGAACCAGCAACGTTTGTGTTAGCTATATCTGGAAACATGATACTGGGCATATTATTCTAACCCAGTGGATCTGCTAAAATCAAAACAAAGGAAAGACTGCTTTGCCACATGTAAACATATAATTGTGGGCTTATTTACAGGTATTGGATGGCTTGCAACACGGACGAACCATGCAATTTTGTTAAAATTATTTTAATACAGTACTATGTGAAATTTCAAACGTTTGTTTCGAACAGTACCATGTAAATATGTTAACGTTTATTTTTATACAGTACCAAGTAATTCTTCCAACGTTTATTTTTATACAGTACTAGTACCTTGGAATTATGCCAACGTTTATTTTCATAAAGTACCATGGAATTCTGTCCAGGTTTATTTTTATATAGTACCGTGTAATTCTTCCAATGTTATTTTTATATAGTACCATGTTATTCTTCAAACGTTTTTTTTTAAATATAGTACCATGTTATTCTTCCAACGTTATTTTTATATAGTACCATGTAATTCTTAAAACGTTTATTTTTAACAGTACCATCTAATTTTGTCGACATTTATTTTTATACACTACCATGTAATTCTTCCAACGTTTATTTTTATACAAGACCATGTAATTCTTCCAACGTTTATTTTTATACAGTACCATGTAATTCTTCAAACGTTATCTTTATATAGTACCATGTAGTTCTTCAAACGTTATCTTTATATAGTACCATGTAATTCTTCAAACGTTATTTTTATATAGTACCATGTAATTCTTCTAAGGTTTATTTTTTTACAGTACCATCTAAATATGTTAACGTTTATTTTTATATAGTACCACGTAATTCTTCCGACGTTTATATGCAATTATTGCTTTCACCTTAATAGTGCCCAGTACCATACAGTACCATGTAATTCTTCCAGAGTTTATATTTACAGTACCATGTAATTCTTCTAAGGTTTATTTTTTTTACAGTACCATCTAAATCTGTTAAGGTTTATTTTTTATATATTACCACGTAATTCTTCCGACGTTTATATGCAATTATTTTGCTTTCACCTTAATAGTGCCAAAGTTACGCGTATTTCTCTATTAGATAGAATGCCCTAAGCTACCTGGTCAGTGCTTCCAATCGGTAATTTGAATTGAACAATCGTATTTCTCTAACCATTGTAGGTAGACGTAAAAATACTGGGTATTTTACTTGGAGACTCCAGCCGGCTGTTCATAAACCTTTTTCAAGAATTCTAACTAAGCTAATAAACAGTGGTGAATATCCAATGTATATACAATAGCGATATCCCGTGGCTTTTGGCATTTCGAGACATACACATAATTTAACGACCTCCAGCATCGGCTTTACACTCACCTATATAGTGCACATCGTGACTTTAACAAGACAACCTTTGAACGGTCGTTAACATACCAACAAATCAATCGCTCTACATTCTGAACAACAGCTATATAATAAACCTGCATATGGGCGTTCCAGCACATGCCATTAGTCACAATTTTAAACAAACCAAAAAAAGTTAGGGAATATTAAAAAGTGTTCATCCGAATGCAGCTGACGGTGAATCATAAACAAATCTATGATATGGATTAAATTGTGTTGATGCTGTTGTAAAAGGCATGATTACAACCAATACTGCTCACACAACACCACTGTTATCCCGCGCTCTCAAACATTGAACAATTTAAGAAATTTACCATTTTAAACAATTAAATTCTTCGAGAGTGGAACAACTCTCTTTGGAACACAAGTCATTGATCTCCTGATCACTATTTAAAGCCAAACTAAAGGATGACTTATATTCTGAATAAAATAATGTTGTTTACATCATTTCAATGATATATCGCCATCCCTTCTGTAAAATAAATAAGCAGCTATCAGAATTGGTGCATGAATAATGTAGCTAAAGTCGTGTCGTTGAGCAATATATAAGTATTCACAGCAATTACGCGATGGTGTAAGTTCTGATTAATATTACTCCCTCCAAGTTTTACCGTACACAAAAACAATAGGCATACAATTGAAATGTGATAAAAAAAAAGTACAAATGAAATCTTCCTATTTTTCCTGGAGGTGAAAGACAAAACAAAAATCAAACTCAAACAGAATTTGACAGTGCAAGAGTTATGAGTGGAGTTGTTCCCTAGCTGAGATTGTATCAGACAGTTTCTCGGGTGGTCACTGGCAATCGATTGGTATTTAGCTATAGCATATAACGATAGTCTCGTGGATATAGTGCTCTTATTTTAAATTGGAAAATCCGGTGACAATCCTATGCAGATTTAGTCTATGTGCTGTGTAATTGTTTTTGGTTTAAGCAGCACTGAATCGTACTGACATTTACGAAAATCTCAAATGATTAAATTTGAACATAGCGAAGAAAGGACAGACATACCGCTACCCAAACAATCTTAAAGAACAGAAAATGATATCCTGATTTTGAACAGTATGTATCCAATTGCATTGACCAATTTATCCGTATGCTAATCTCCAAACTCGTCTTAAATACAAGCCCAGCTGTCAGACATTGCCAGTACTTGCTTCCACTTGACCTATTTAAATATGGTTTAACAGACTCGCACCTGTTTCTTCATCGACATTTACATCTTTTATTCTAAATGTGTAAAACTTCAAACACACATTTACAGACTGGTTTGGTTAATCATTGAAATACAATTACATGTAACTGTTAAACGGTGTATGAGCCAAGTGTCTGTTGTCAAGTTATCAATAAAAAAGATAAATAACTATAAAAATAAACCGTAAATATACATATACCTGATAAATGCTTACTACTATAGTCCAAGTATAGAAAGACATAAACTATTTCCCCATTTCACACCAGCATAAACTGTTGGCAAAAACTGTTCCAGCAAACTTTTCACTCTCCAAAATGAAGATTAATATGGTCGCGTGTAATTCTGTAGTGAATCTTAGTAAATTCCCAGGACAGTCATTGTACCTATCCAGTCTCGTAAATCCCACCCAACTGTACTGATATAATTCATCTCCCTGCCATCTGGAGATGATGTATAATACATTGACGCTTCACGGGGAAGATTCACGTGTATAAACTGTGTGTTATCAAATGAACCATAATTTGTGGTTTGGTAATGGTTGAATCCCTCAGCATCACGTTGGGCATTGTGCTATTAACAAAATCTAGAATAAAAACGGACACGCTGACACAACCACATGTTTGCTGATGTGAAATTAGCTTCATGATTAAACAGACAACCGTAATGTAGAGATTGTCGTCACACTTTGGTATACTACACACTTTGGTATACTATATTCTGAAGTTCCCTGATGTCACAGCACCATTCATATAAATAGTCTGTAAGAAACAACATTACAAAGACTGCAACAACTCACCTCTACGCATCTGGAGCAATATTTGAAATGTACGAAAACAAGATAATCAACAAGTATAGCCCATATTGGAAAAAAAGAATGTTATGGAGAGAAAACAAAGCTGCTACAAATAGTGCTATTGAAGCCGAGTAAATTCCATTGTAGGAAGTAAATATAAACTGAATGTTTTCATGTTATTGTTCAAACCATGCACTGTCACCTAGAGACTTGTATAATATCAGATGATTTCTCGACAGCGCAGATGAACGACAACAATAAACCATCCATTGTCGTGAGGAGGACATCAGTTTGTATTTCAGACCAATCCCTGTGTACCATTCTTGAGTCATCCCTATTAAACTATCTAGAGTATACAGACTGATAAACTGTTACAACCAACTAACTGCTAGTTCTATATCAGGTAAATGGACTTGGTGTTTGCTGGCTTTAGTAAATGGCTATTCTAGAGATCCGATTGTTAATATCACTTTAACTTTCATCATGAGTAGTGTAAGAGTCATCCAAACGCCTAAAAAGCATAAAGCCTTTCTATTTTCAATTATTTTGAAGTTGTATATATGTATACATCTGTTCATTAAGGGCTCATTGTCATAGCGCTTATTCCTGAGTATCGGCCACGGTGCTTCTTTACCATAAGGTGTTGACTTCTCCAATCTTTTATCTGGAAAATGATATTATATCAAATACCATGACTTATCGAGAAAACTAATAGTATACCAAATATATTAAAAACAGATTGTCCATGACTATTACTGGTGTAAACATCTTTCTGATAAAATTACTAATACTGGTTGAAAAACGAGATGAGACAAAATGTATTCAAAAGTCTGGGACCAAAAGCTGTGTATTTGTGAACCAAAAAAGGCTTGTAACATATAAACTTGCTACACAAACATTGTGTTGCTTGCTCATTTCTAGAAACCAAACAGTCATGGTCGTTCAGTTAGATAGTTTACTAAATGACTGGGTTGCTGTCTGAAGAGTTAACTCAGATTAACGTGAAACTGTCGATAACAATTATCACTGTTTGACAAAACCAGAAGCGGAGTAGACGAGAAGGCTCATATGTTTTACAAGAAAAACACGAGTTTGTCGCATCGGGTAAGGTCGTTTTCTTGTGTGTTCGTCAACAACAAATACATTCAAATGATGTGTATGCGTGAGATGGTCTTCATCGCTTCATTTCCGGTCCGGTCCATTAGGTTGTTATGCTATTAGGCACTAACTCGGTTCTGGGGCTCCTTTCACTGCTTCGTTTCTGGAAATCTACCTCTTAATGGAAACAACACACGGCGCATGTCTAAAAGCAAAGCGGAATTTATTCACCTGGGATGGCCTTGAAGTAAAACCTAACAACTCTGAACGAAATACTTCTCCATGGATTACTGCTTGCCAACAAATATGCGTGATAGAAGAATAATTTATTCTAAGAGCAGATTTTAAAAACAAAAAGGATTGACGGGTTTGTAAGCCAGAAGGCCAGTCTAAAAACAACAAAAAAAATTTAATTTTGCTTAATGCTCAATACAAGATATGTTGTTAGATTTTAGTTGTTTTTTTCTCACAGCACTTTCTTTAACTGCATGGATACGAGTCATATTCATATCATAGTTTAACCATACGCTATGTAAAGCTAATCAGCTGGCAAATGGAAGTTATAAACAGATAAACAAAATTATTCACAAAAGTGTTAAGGTATGCTTCCTCAGGTTCGAGACATAACACGAAAAGCGATGTTCAGATGATCTATTTGAAGAATAGAGAAGATAATGGTGTGCTATCGAGGCAATAGCTATTTTCAAGGAGCAAAAAAATAACTTCAAAAAACAAAACAACAAAAAAAAAACCCCCGCTAATGCCAGTAAATATTTAGGAAAAAGGTCTTGGGGTTTTATTTTGTGGTATTTATAAAATGCAAGAACATCGTTGCAAGGCTGTATATTATTTAATGTAATACAGTCACAAAATTAACACGCCAATAAACGGTCTATTAAACAACTCTCATCTAAATGCACAGTCTGTCAATAGCACTTTTCTATAGAGCTGGAGCCGTAAGGATTAGATCTATCAGACACGTTCTTATAGTACAATATTGCCAGTTTTATTTACTGACTATTGCTACCCGGTCGCGTGGGTATCTTAATACGACCGGTAGGGTAGGCCAAACTACACGACATGTTATCTCGAGCTTCAAGTTCAGGCTAATAAAACAAATGGGTGTGTTGATGAAACATAATACATTGTATAGTTGTGTTAAAAGTATTGCACAAATTATCGTTATCGTGTCCATAATGTCAGAAATGCCTAATATTGGAATGTATATACCTGCCATATCGCTGTTTCATCGAAACTAGCCATAAAAACCCTGCTTGTGTATCCGGTTTGTGATTGAAATCACGTCATTGCATTCTATAGTAGTCGCAAAACTAACATACAATTGCAATAACGGAATATGACTAAAAAACAACATAATACATTAGAACTAATGGTATTTAGTCGTTTGAACCGCACTCTGTTGAGAGATCAGACTGGCAAGTTTGAAAGACTAGAATGACAAATTCCAGAGCAAAATTTATAAATCTACAATAAATAATGTTATTCTTCGTCAGAAACCAATTTAGGTTATTTTACGCCTTACGTTAAGGTTCAGCCGAAATTGGTGAATAAAACAACCCTAAACGTCACTGTAAATAAATAACGACAAGATAGGACAATCACAAGACGTGACACAAATACATCACAACAGATCCCTTTACTGTCGCCTGTTTGCTTTGGGAACAACAGAGTATCATGACCACCCACGTTATTATCCAAACTTAGGCTTACAATTTTGTAATAAATTATACTTTCCATATAGCAGCCATATTCCATTGCTGCAAAGGTGTGCTGTTTTATGCATGTTTAAAATAAGTAACTAAGAACTGTATATCACATGGTTAACCGGATTTTGTGAATTGCTTTCGAGGGCCGTTAAATCAATCTCACTGATCTCTTTAAAGCGTTTGATTTTCCAATGGCAGGAACCTATATAGAGGACAACATATGATGAGGAGGCCTGACTATCTTGGCCCATTACAACAGATATTCTACAAGGAAATCCATAGTGTTGCGTGTTATTTCGCAGTGAAGCTCAGTAAATCCCACGACAGTCATTGTAAATAGCCAGGCTTCTAAATTCCAACCAAATTTACTGTTATTATTCATACCCCTGCCACCTGTAGACGTGACGAATACTATATTGATGCTTCACGGGGAAGATTCACGACTTCATTATATTATGTGCATGTGATCTAATTGAGCGTAGTTTACGGTCCAATTAAATCCCCCTATAACGACTTGGAGCCAGTTTTACAAATTATAAACAGGTATGCCAGTATCACGTACTATTGTGTGAAAATCGTCGCCAACCAATTTCCTTTCTTTTTCAATGAAATATTGTCTTCATAAAGGTGATTTATACTGATATAATCAAAATGTTGCATTTTAAATATAGCTAGGAAGACTTGAATCAGTACTCAGATATTCGTGTTTTTTTTTTAAGATAATTAACAAAATAAACCGGTAATGTCATCGGTTTCGTTTGTCCATCTTATTTCCGATGCATTTTAAGAGCTATTCCTGTGATGTAGAGATTGTGACCATCGCGGTACACGGAGGAATACTGCTTTGAGACCCTTTTGCTGGGCATTCCTTTCATAGCAACACAACAAAGGTATATTTAGTTATTGACGGCAGACTAACAGCTACCGAATGGAGATTTACCAACACTCTCAAAACCTCAATACACGCTTTTCTCTGCTATTTGTATACTTTTTGCTCGATTTTTTGGGCAAATTCGACAATAACTTCAAAGAGATTTGGCTGGTTAATCGGATGGTCATTAGATGCAATTGTCTATCTGCACACGTTTATATTTTCGCCCCAGTGAAATATATGGAACAGAAATAATCAACATTGATGTAAATAAAGATGTTTAAGTAAGTATGGTTTGCATTTCTGTCCTATCATACTGAAGCCGGGTACATTATGATTCAGATAAACATTTCGACTGACTGTTATTATTCATATCAATCTTTCGAAGAAGTGCTGCAAGAAAGTACCGATGATTTCTCTGACAAAATGGAGGCCTGTATTAGATTAGATAGACATATAAAATAATCCGTTTGTTTGTAAAGCCGAATTGAACCCATAAACCACTCTCTTAATTTCTCCTTATACTCTTGGACGTATATAACATACTGGCATAACAAAAAACTTGAATTCTTTCCACTAGATAGAATACATTTATAAGATGGCGATCTTATATTTGTTATTTGATCCGAGTCTAAATATGAATAAATTATGAGCGCGCTCAATAACAGTTTTTGACCTTTTTCTTTCCAATGCTTTCTTGACTGTTTCTATCACCAAATCCTTGTGACCTGCCCCTTGGATGTGTTTAATTCTGCCCATTTCAATTGCAGGGTTTGAGTCCTGAAGATCAGTTGTTTCTTGAAGGACGGAATTAGTTTAACATAATAATGTCATACTCCGTTGTTGGGACAAAGCAGGATCGGACTAGCTGTATGTCCAGAGAAAATATATTCATATGACGTTG
This sequence comes from Mopalia muscosa, assembly GCA_031763545.1. Lineage (NCBI taxonomy): Eukaryota > Metazoa > Mollusca > Polyplacophora > Chitonida > Mopaliidae > Mopalia > Mopalia muscosa. The sequence goes on from JARFOD010128231.1 coordinate 11,803, forward strand.
GTGTTTTGGATGGCCCTTTTATTTCGTTTCCGGGCATGACTCCTGGTTTGACGTACCATTATTCATTTACAGACGATTATTGCAACATTAGACTTGTTCATGATCACTTCGTGTCGCTTCGTTTCTCATGGTTATTGGTAGCAGATTTAAATCAACATCACCTAAAGATACATGGCTTTGAGTACATGGAGCACTTTATACTAGACATTCAGTTAAATCAAATGTTACCTCAAGACAACTTCCGTCTTGGCGCGAGCCGAATGTATGCTAATTTAATGAAGTATGCGGTATTGAAGAAGGGTTGAATTAAAGCACCGATTCAATGAGCAATAAATTTGATGAAAATACAAAAGTGTTCCTTGTGGAACTACAGTGGATATTTATCTTTTTACATTGGCTATCAGTGTTTAACATTTCTATGATTAATGATGGCCCCGTGTTATCTCCTTACCATTTACGCTCTAACTGGCCAAAGACACTATCCGATAATTGTATGAAATAGTTCAATAACCTCCAGTGGATACAATTACAGTTCCAATTTGTATATTTCTACATACATACGTACATATTTTAAAATTTTGGCGATTCCATCGATTATAATGATTTGCGCCATAACTAAGTGGTTTTGTCTCACATTGATTGATGATTAAATATGATGTAGAGTAATAAATATAATTTTGGCTCCTATATTACTAGACCACATCTGTGAAATGGTTTTCTGGTTAAATTCTGACATAAAAGTGTTACAAAGTGTCACAAAGAGAGACAGGAGGTTGGGGTACTGGGTTATTAAACAAGAACAATGTAATCAGGATAAAAATTATTTCTTCAGTCACTGGACAGGTTGACAAACAATAACAGATTTACATAAATATTACATTACAGGTACACACAAAACCAAATCCGGTCATGGGTATTTCTAAAATATGCTTTATTTTAATGGTGATCCGATTGGAAAATAGTACATATTTCTGTGTAATATTATAGTCAGTGATTTATACTGCTGGTTGTTACACGGTTCTTTGTAATAATAATAATAGTGTCTGACCTGTATATATACGAAATACAATATTGAACTTTCGATCTGAGGGCAAAATAAACTTGTGTAAGTGTGTACTCATATAATGGCCCAAATGTACCATATGTGAGTGGATTTGTCTCTCATATTTTGTTCTATCTAAACTTGAATCCTGAAAGACCGCATGTTATTCGGGCTTGAGATTGCGATCCTGTCCAAAGACTCTTTTTATGCTGGTTTTTATATGATGGTGATGACATATAATCTTTTAAACCAGTGGTCTGTTGAGCTACCAAACAAATATTAAAAACTTTCTTGAATATATTTAACTTTTCGTTTTTACAATTTCATCTTTGTGAGACTAAACATTCGGTATTAACTGGAATGTTCTTAGACTGTTAAATTTGGGCTGGTTTCGTTTCTTCTTAAAAAAAAAACGGAAATAATTTTCATTAATTCCTGACTGCGAATGGCGGTCTTTTCATTCTGGATTACACTGTGTAATTGATATAAACTACCTTTATTATCAAGAAACGTCAGTGAGGTTAATAAGTTAATTTAGTCCCGCTAATCTCTTATAAATGTAAGCTTATCGAATGACATTGTGTGAGAACAAAATAATGTACAAACCCTTCCAATTGAAGTGCAGCTGAGTAGGGCCAACTATACTCTGCTGCAACTCAAATTGCAGTGCCTTTTGTACTAAGGGTATCAAATGAAAATCCAACTTCTTCCGGTCGGAGAGGGAACTAACGGAAATGAAGTAGATAGCGTCATGGCGTTTTGGACGAATAAGCGGAATAATGACTAAAGTAGCTCAACTCAACACACACAGGAATTAGTAAGGTTTTTGTTAAGTCAGCATCCGTTGGGTTATTATTTTGTTCAAACAGGATGATGACCATACTATTCAGATTGAGCTAGGTAAGCCATAAGGTTTATTCAAAGACATAATGTTTTTAATTCTCAACCTGCGCAACTAATTTAGGCTTAAATACAAGATGACTTGTTATTACCACTGGTGATTTTAAGTCATGAGACAAAACAAGCTGTAAATTAGTCAATGAAAAGATTAACTATTTACTCAACTATTTAAACAATACACACATACGCTTTACTCCTGGCAATAATGTTCGATTGACTATATCAGCTTCCCACTCTGTTGTGGGGG
>JARFOD010128242.1:0-13990 GCA_031763545.1 Mopalia muscosa
AAGTTGCCTGGAGCTGATAGATTATCATATTGATTTGCCTTGTTTGGTGTTCAGCAATGCTGAATGTGTTAGAAGTCGCCTGGAGCTGATAGATTATCATACTGATTTGCCTTGTTTGGTGTTCAGCAATCCTGAATGTGTAAGAAGTTGATTGAACATAATAGATTATCATATTGATTTACATCACTTGGTGTTCAGCAATCCTGAATGTGTTAAAAGTTGATTGAAGCTAATAGATTATCATATTGATTTACATCCCTTGGTGTTCAGCAATCCTGAATCTGTTAGCAGTTGATTGAAGCTATATGTTGAGATACATGGTGACACATAAAGGTATAAAGACAGTAGAATTATAACTTAATTAAAAAATATTTTAAAATTGGGCCGACTTTATCCGGCTCTATGCTCATAATCCTAGTTAAATCCCCATTGTCTACTTTTGTTTAAGAACTATTTTTTTGTTCAAAGTGCAAAAGAGTAAAATGTATGGTGTTTATAAACATTTTGGTGCAATATGCAATGTCAGACATATTTTTTGCAAAACCTTGTGAATCCCATCTGTTTTGTTGTTTAGTAAATTATTTTCTACATTTGAAATAATTCTGTGAATTTATTCTTAAGCCTCGCGATCATACAGACATAAATATGCTAAATTGTGTCAATGGTGACCATTTTGTTGTAATGATCTTGGTGATATTCATACCAATTACATGTAGTCTTAAGGACAGAAAGCACGGAACAAGTTTCAAGCTAACAAAGTTATCAAATTAACTATTTTGCGATGGCTGTCATATTGTTTTGCGTAATTTGGTGAAATGCAATGGCTCTGTTCTCCTTCTATCTATTCAAACATTTTCCCAGAGACCTGTTTAGTGTTAGTATTATGGAAAAATGATAGAGTTTACAATGTCCGATTAAGATCAGAATGTGTCAAAAATGTGTTTTTCGCAAATGAACCAAAATTGGACACTTTAATATCTTTTTTTCTTTTTTTTTTCGCAGCTATGGCAGCAAAATATTTGCCGTTTTCGCTTGCTTTTTTTCATTATTTCGTTTTTGATAGGAAGCAAATAAATTTACATAACTTTTCCATAGCCTTTGAAAGAAAATATGGTTTTCCAGAATTTTCCAGGCCCTGGAAAACCCACTCACAAATTTCCAAAACTTTCCCAAACTTTTCCAAAACTGTACAAACCCTGCAGTAAGTAATGATTGGGTCGTTACTGTAAAACACACACCCAACCCATAAATGATCAGAGTGGTTCTGCCTTTAACTATTTGAACATAAGGGTCCACTTTAAATATCTGTAAAATAAATCAAAAAGTGGTCAAAAGTGAAAAGTCATATGCCAATGTGATTTTCTGGAAATCTATATCTACATGTATACAATGTAGTCAGTCTTTTTGTGGATTGTATGAACAAGTGGTTCAGTCATGTAACAATAATATAAACACATAAAGCAACTAGCTTACTGTGGTTAAACCTTCATTGTTCCGGATATTCACATCTGCCTTGTATTCAACCAGTTTACTGAGACATTTCCTCTGACTGAAAAACAAACAAAAAAAACCATATTAATATTAAAGCTGATTGTGTTTCTAGTCACAAACAGGTAACAAATTGTGTCAAAATACTTCAGATTGACTGTGCTTAACTTAACAAGCTGAGTAGCTAGCAGGTCCACCACTAAAGGCTTTTTTAAAATAAAATATGCTCATAATCCCAGTCAAATCCCCTTTTCACACTTTTGTTTCAAAACTATTTTTTTTTTCAAAGAGCCAAAGAGTAAAAGTTATAGTGTTTATCACCTTTTTGGTGCAATATGCAATGTCGGCCATATGTTTTATGAAACCTAGTGAAATAAAACCACATCTATGGTATTAACAGTAAAAGCGAAGTTTGAAGTTAATATCTGAATTTGAGTCATGACCATTTTGGTTCGTGGAATTAAATGAAATGCAATACCATCCTGATCTTAACTGGTGGAAACTATTTTCCAAGTTTGAAATAGTCCGTGAATTTGTTATCAAGTCTTGTGTTCACACAACATACAGAAATAAGTTATGCAATGGTGACCATTTTGTTTTATTGAACTCGGTGATATCAAGACCAATTTATCATCATAAGGAGAGAAAGCATAGTTTCAAGTATAATCGGTGAATCATGATTACAACAGTGAGTCATCAATACTGCAAAATTATGCAATGGTTATATTGTTTTGCCTAAGTTTGGTGAAGTGAAATCCTATCCTTCATCTTAATACAGGAAAGCTAAATTCTAAGTAAATTGGTGAATTTATTCTCAAGCTATCATGTTCATAAAACAGAAGAGTGAATATTGTAAAATCATGCAATGGGGGCCATTTTGTTTTAGAGAATTTGATGAAATGTAATATCCCGTCTGTTGTCTTATAGGAGAAGACTATTTTTCAAGTTTCAAGTTAATCAATGAATTTGTTATAGAGTTATCATGTTCACACCATATACAGATATAAATATTGTAACATTATGCAGTGGCAGCCATTTTGTTTTACCGAATTTAATGAAATTCAATCCCCTCTGCTGTCTTGAAGGCACAAAATTACAAGTTTTAAGTTAATCCATGACATTATTCTCTATTTATCGTGTTCACAACACATACAGGCATGAATATTCTAACATTATGTTATCACAGCCATTTTGTTTTACAGAATGAGATGAAATTTAATCTCATTCGTGGTTTCACCAAACAAGTTTGAAGTTAATCGGTGCATTTGTTTTCAAGCTAGCATGCTCACAACACATAGTGGCATAAAATTGCTAAAATTATGTAATAATGTCCAATTTGTTTAACCAAATTTGGTGATTTGCAATACCATCCGTTGTCTTAACAGGAAAAAGCTACATACCAAGTTTGAAATTAATTGGTGCATTTGTTTTCAAGCTAGCGTGTTCACAAGCATTTGTGACAGATAGATGGATGGACGAACAGACCGACAGACAGATGCTGAGTAGCATTTCTAAGTCCCCGGCTGCTATAGTAGTGGTGGACAATAAACATGGTACAGTAGATCACGGAGTCACCAGAATCATGTTAGAACAGTAGATAGAGGAGTCCTAGTGCAGTCCCCAGAATCATTTTAGGACAGTAGATCGAGGAGTCCTAGTGCCGAGTCACCAGAATCATGTTAGGACAGTAGATAGAGGAGTCCTAGTGTAGAGTCACCAGAATCATGTTAGCACAGTAGATAGAGGAGTCCTGGTGTAGAGTCACCAGAATCATGTTGGGACAGTAGATAGAGGAGTCCTAGTGTAGAGTCACCAGAATCATGTTAGGACAGTAGATAGAGGAGTCCTGGTGTAGTCACCAGAATCATGTTAGGACAGTAGATAGAGGAGTCCTGGTGCCGACTCACCAGAATCATGTTAGGACAGTAGATAGAGGAGTCCTGGTGCCGAGTCACCAGAATCATGTTAGGACAGTAGATAGAGGAGTCCTAGTGTAGTCACCAGAATCATGTTAGCACAGTTGATAGAGGAGTCCTAGTGTAGTTACCAGAATCATGTTAGGACAGTAGATAGAGGAGTCCTGGTGTAGAGTCACCAGAATCATGTTAGGACAGTAGATAGAGGAGTTCTAGTGCCGACTCACCAGAATCATGTTAGCACAGTACATAGAAGAGTCCTGGTGTAGTCACCAGAATAATGTTAGGACAGTAGACAGAGGAGTCCTACTGTAGTCCCCAGAATCATGATAGGACAGCAGATAGAGGAGTCCTACTGCAGTCCCCAGAATCATGATAGTACAGTAGGTTAGCTGGGCCAGTGCCTTACATATAGCTTTAGCTGGGCCAGTGCTTTACACATAGCTATAGCTGGGCCAGTGCATTACATAAAGCTTTAGCTGGGCCAGTGTTTTACAAATAGCTTTAGTTGGGCCAGTGCTTTAAATATATATAGCTTTGCTTTAAATATATATAGCTTTAACTGAGCCAGTGCTTTACATGATATAGCTTTAGCTGGGGAAGTGCTTTACATATAGATTTATCTGGGCCAGTGCTTTACATATAGCTTAAGTTGGGCCAGTGCTTTACATATAGCTTTAGCTGGGCCAGTGCTTTACATCTAGCTTTAGCTGGGCCAGTGCTTTACATACAGCTTTAGCTGGGCCAGTGCTTTACATATGGCTTTAGCTGGGCCAGTGCTTTACATATAGCTTTAGCTGGGCCAGTGCTTTACATATAGCTTTAGCTGGGCCAGTGTTTTACATATAGCTTTAGCTTGGCCAGTGCTTTACATATAGATTTAGCGGGACCAGTGTTTTACATATTGCATGTACAAGGCATATTGAACGAATAGTTAATGCTTAACATCATGCTCAAGGGAACAGTTCTTATAGCAGTTCATTGGGATATATTCATGTATAGTTTACCCATTTCTGGCAGCAAGGTGTAAAGGGGTACATCCAGACATATCCTGACAGTTCACTTTAGCACCCTTCTTTAACAACAAGCTAAGGCACTCGTAGGTTCCACAACTGTGAATAGATAAAACATATATCGATTTTGATTACATTTCAGAAAAGTCATAAAGTTAAGATGTTTAAAAAAAAAAACCAAATCATTTTCTTTCATCAAACTCAGATGGCAACAATTTAACATAGTATTAAAGTTTGTTAATAAAGTTTGTTTGTTTGTTTGATTGGTGTTTAACTCTTTAGCTCTGCGAACACCAGGGCAACAGAAAGCAACCTCTTTTCTCGCCTCTTACGATCGACCAGGAAGCTGAGGGAGTATTCTGCAGGGCCATGGCCCACCCACTCCCTCACAGGGCTGTTAATAAAGTAAACGTATTGAAACATACATGTATGTAATGTGTACATAGCTTGTACTGCCAAGAGAAATAAAAAAAAAAAGTTTGACTGTTTTTTGTAAAAGGGTTTAACTCTTTAAAACCAGCACCAGCTGGAGCCACATCATGTGACTCATTAAGGTAAGGTACCTGAGGGTTAACAGATAGACTCAACGAGTGAACAATAAAGGATTTGGAGGGTGCGTGCTTACAACTAAACCAGGGCCACGGTCCCAGAACCGTCAAAGAAAAGAGAGATGGTAATTTTGCTATTTGACTAATCAACCGAAATGATTTGATACTGTCAAAGAGGCATTTTCCATCAGTCAGCCCAGAAGGCAAAAAGTTACGGCTGTATCCTGTTAAGTGGGACTTTAATAGTGGTGACCGTAGAATACAGCTAAACTCAAGGTTACCAAGTGGTTCATAGAACTCAGTCTGTTTGCAGAGCTAGGCATTTTATTGTAAACAGTAAGTTGGATTGGTTGGTTGGTTGTTTGGTTACTTGGTTCATTGACGGATGTTTAACGGACATGTCATTATTATTCTCCAGCTCTATAAAGCTACACCAACACAACCATACAGTGCTTACTTTTTTGCTGCATGGAAAAAAATGAATGTTCTACAATCAAAGACTTCATAAAAACCAGGACATACTGCCTCTGTGAAGTTGAATTGAATATTTATCAAACAGGATATACCAATAAAATCTTACAAAAATAAAGAAAATATCGTAAATGAAAACTCAATCTAGCCAAAATCTTTTAAATACTTCAAATTTAGAAAGAAAGGAAATTACCACAAAAGCATTAAAGCAGAAAAAAGCTGTGTAGCTAGCAGGTCCACCGCTAAAGAAATTTGTTGAAATATCTGTACATTATTGTTGAATATTCATAAAAGTCTCATTTTATGGTCAAAAATTCTTTTTTTTCTTCTCTCTTTTGAATTAGTAACTTTGTTGAAGACCCAGTGAGCTTATACAATAAGCTCAGTTTCAGTAATAAATCGAACATTACTTGTTTGGTTGTTACATGTAAGCTTAAGTGTTTTTTTTAATTTAACCATTTAACCATTTATTGCCTTTCGCAGTACTGTTGTACACTCGTACTGTACAATGATTTTAAATAAAAATACACTGATGAAAGATGATTAATATTGATTTGATATTTTGAAAGCACTGCTCAATGTTGTCATACAATCAACTCTGATATATGATACTTTGAAGACTTACTTAGCTGCTATATGAAGTAAATTTCTCTGAGCTCTCCCACATATATAATTCACATCAAAATTGGAACTGGCTAGCAGTTCAGCAACAGACCTATTTGATTTATAAAAAAAAGTTCATCATTAGTAATTATCTATTAAATAATATAAAAGAAATTTATGTTATACCATATTATGGTAGATACTTTTAGTTGCAGTTAAAGTCAGGGGTACATAAATAAAACATTGAAATACTTAGTATGGATAACAACTTTGTAATTTATTGGACACTACATGTATATCGGAAATGTTTAATCCAATAAGATTTGCATGTTTTAAGTAAAACAGTAAGCTCTAATGTAATATTTTTTTAAATGGGCTTGAAAAAACCAAATACACTGTTTGATTGGTGTTAATGCCGTACAGAGCTACTCAGTCATTTCTGAGGAAAAAGCTTGTAAAAATCTTGTTATCTGAATTATGTGACTGCTTGAGATGAAAGACTACTTTCATTTTAATGTAGTTTATATGAATATATAAGCTTAAGCTTATATAAGAGTGGTGTCAATGATTTACCTGTGTTGGTTTGCAATCACCATAGACATCAACACATAGAATGCTGATCGATCATCTGAAAACAAACACAGCATACATGTATATATCGATATAGCATTCAATGCACACACACTTTTAATAATGCGGGGTAACTTTGACATAAGGGTTACTTTGACATCTCTTTGACAGAATTGTCTTAGAATTTTATTCCAGTCTATGATGATTTATATCCCATGCAAGTACACCAGAGGTCTCCCTTGGAATATTCCAGAACCACTGGTTGACACCCATGCGCTTTCCTTTTCAATATGACAGCCTGACCGCTGGATGGTTAACATTTTGTTGGTAAGTCAACCTAAAAAAACTTATATTTCATATACATTGTATGTTTTAATGCCGCTTTTATATGGTTACCAAATGTATCATCAAAAGAGCTAAATAAAATATTGCAATGAAACATTTAATTCATCAAGTTTAAATAAAAATTTATAATGCAAATTTTTGGTTTTGGGGTACCATTGACTGGGTGTCAAAGTTGATGCCATTCAGTGAGTGGCGTAAGCGGTTGAGATCGAGCTGTGTTTAAAAAATATGAGACAGTGTATAGGCCTACTTTATGTACTGTAAAGCCGATAAAATTTATCACAAATGGGAGTGGACAGGAATGTCACGAATGTGCTAGAAAAAGAAAAATAAACAGGCAAGGTAGGTCCTAGTCCTATTAAATAGGCCACCAATGTTTGATATTTATCATTTGGTCATTGACAGTACCTTGACTTCCTATCCTTCCAGTCAATTTCTGTATCAGATTTTGCCGCAAATCACATTGTTAAAACAAAACTACAGAATGGATTTAGTGATTTACTTATTTTAAACTGGTAGGCTTCAAAATTGTATTTTTCAGTACTGCAGAGTTCGAGAGCATTTTTTGTCAGAGAATCTTGACATTGCAATAGTTGAAGCTAGTGCATCAAAAAAGTGGACTTAAAACAACAGCAACAGACTTTGCACAGCTAAACAAAAATCATGAACTGTAAATTTATTTTGGCCGAAGGTTCCAATTTTTTGCTTCTTTTAATTTTGAGCGACTGTGACACTTATAAGGCATGCACAGAAACTGTTGGTCTTCTCACCAATGCGGTGTGTGATTTTAGTTTTTACATCGGCTTTTTCGATGCACCCTCTTTAACTATCATGATGTCGAGGTCAGTGAGCCCAACTGGTAAAATTTTTCTGACAAAAACACTCTCAAACAGTGAACTCTGTGGAATAATTGCTAAATATGTTGACTTCACAGTCTAGCAATTTAAAGTGAGTAAATCGCGAAATTCGTCCTGTTTAACGATGCGCAAAGTGTTTAGCACAGAAAACCGATACGGAAATTCTAAGGATGTCAAGGTACTGTCAATATCTAAATAATAAATAATAACGTTGACAGCCTTTTTAAAATGATTAGGTAGGCCCTAGCTTTCTCATTACCAATTAATTTTTCTGGGACATTATTTTGTGAGTTTAGGTGATCTGTATATTTCTCGACAAAAAGCATTATGGACGGACCTCAGAGGTTAGGGGCCTAGTTACCCTATAAGCTTAAGCTTAACTTCTATAAGTTGGGACACTTTAATTTTGGGACAGGCCACAGGAATAACATGTAAGACCTCCTGTGGTAAAGCCTATTTCTCAGTCCTAGGTCCAGGTACCGTCATTATATAGCGTATGCAATACTGACCCAACTGCTAGAAATTATAGGCATAAGGGTATGTCCATCAAAGAATAACTAAAAAAATTTAAAATTAAACGCTGTTAATTTGAAATTTACTTTTAGTTCAACTACCAGTTGCGATAATCTGCTTGAATTTGGGCGCTTCCCAAAGGATTTCTGTCAAACTAGTGACTATGAAAATATTACCAAACGACCACCGGACCAATTATCCTCTCTCCCTAGACCCTGTTTTATTTTACCTGTCGGTAACTCCACTGTCCTCGCGCTTCTCAGAGAATGAGCCAAATGCTGAAGAAACTCCATTCTTCGGTCGCTTCCCTCAACCTCGCTGTTAAAAGCTTATTCTGTTAATCATCCCATGGCTGTTGATCTTTTCTTATACGATCCTATTAATTGCATTGTGATTCAATCATAATGCCAGAAAAAGAAATGACAGATCGGCTACACCGCGCCATTTTGTTTGTTTGTTCTCGTGGAGTCCCGTGAGATCTCGCACTGTGCAATGGCGGCTGTTTCGAAAGCTTGTTTATGTGCAAAAATGGGCGATTGTGTAAACTGTTAGGGAAAACAGCTAGGTGAGAAACTGAAGAATATTTCAAAAAATTTGCGGAGTTCGATTATAGTGATGGAATAAAAATGTAACTGTTTAGAAGAAAAATAAAGCGAAAGGCTGTTTGATTTTGGCAGCCCAATATGAGTGCGTCGTCTGCTTTTTAAATCACGGAGGCCTAGGCGAGCAGGAATAGTCCTAGCCTTATAAATAAGACCTTGATTACGTCTTAAAGGCTAGAATAGGCCTGGCTATGGGTTATACACAGCCTCTCTGCTCTCGTGAGTCTAGCGTAGTCTGAACGTAGTCGACTCAATAGTATACTGAGCTAGACTAACTCGCTGATCAAGGCAGATGACTATTATACTAGACTATCCCGCTGTTTTATTTAGGCCTAAAGCTTAGAGGCTTAGATTTGTATAAATGCACATTTACACAAAATCGTTTGTTTGTTTGATTTGGGTTTAACGTCGTACTCAAGGCTATTTCATTTATATGGCGACATGCCAGCCCAATGGGCAATGGGTGAAGGAAACCACCCTCAACACCACTGGCAACAAACATAGACAGGACGGGACAAATACAGGACGCAATACAGACACCACAAACAGATTGACTTCCTATTCCCCTTCAGCTCTGAGAGCACCAGGTCAACATGAAGCTCCCTCCAACCGCATGCTACACAATTCGTTATCTGTACTGTTCACACTGTTGGGACATAAGCTACTCACATAAAAGTGACAAATAGTTTTGTAATTATAATGATTTTAAAATATTGTTTTTTAAAAGTAGTTCTACAGTTTTTGTCGGGTTACACATATTTCCACATTAGAATGATTTCCCAAATTTGCATATTGTTTCTTACTTGAATGATCTAGGCTATTTATTGTATAGGCTAATAGTGCGGAGTGACATGGTAAATCAGATATTTAAAAGTTGAAAATTTACCATTGGGAAATCTGCTAAAATCTGAAAATTCATCATTTTAAAGTTGCAGTTTAAATAACTTCTGCATTAGATTACACAAATACATTGTGCTGTGTTCTTATTACATTAAATCTCTCTTTGGCTATGGTTAAACCAGTACAGGGATATTTAAGACTTAAAAGTTATAAAAAGCAGTGGTCATGTCTTTCCTCTGATTGATACAAGTGTTTGTTAATTGTTTAAGTATACACTATTTAAACCCTGGATCTAATTGAACCAACACTATACTTGGTATAAAAAGGTATATTCCACCACACATTATATTGTTTGTGTGACAGTAGATAATCATACACTAGATATCATATTCTGCAACTATAATAAACTGAAGTTGTAATCCATAATAATCTTGCTTGTGTATGTTCAACACAACTTCTTAATGCCTCTAAAAAAATGCTAGATATCATATTGTTAAGAGAAGACCCACACATACAGAACAGGAGCTTGATCACCTTGAATAAACATCCTGTGAAACCATATGTGTGAATAAAGGTATTGAGCAAAAATTGTGTCTAGTATAAAGAATCCAGCTGTAAAGCGTCTGGCAGAATTGATCATTGCACATTTTGAAGTGGCAGAGTTGTTACTCCTTCGGCTATACCTCCATGTTTAAATCAGACAGTTTTAATTAATTTCTTTTGAGAAAAGAAGAATTCACCGTGAAATGTAACATTTGAAAAATAAAATAAATCCAACTCTGCATGTTGAAGTCATTTTTGTATTTCGTCCTCTCTACATTTAGCCTTCATCAGTAATATGTCAGAAAGTAGAACAAAACAAACTGTTCATATTCCTGACTATGGCCACATAGAGAATGCTAAATATAGAATACAAAAATGATGACTTCTATATTCTGAGTTGCATTTATTTCATTTTAGGTATAGTCGATCTGTAGTTATATTTTATTTTGAATAACATTTGAATAACTCACCTGAAGTGCAAGGGACAACATATTCTCCCTTTTTCTCATTTACATTTGGAAAAGGTGCAGAGCTGTATGGTCTTCTAAGGGATGTTGCCTGTCCTTGTAATGGAACCAGGTGATGGTATTAACACAGCCAATGGTAAATATTCTGGTTTAATATTGTTTGAATTTCATGCAGCTTTAAAAATATTACCCTTCTACATCCATGGATTCTTCTGAAAATATAATATTGGTCACCTGAATCTAGGTTGGCAATAATTAAACAAAACAGACGTAAATAATGAATGCTTTATAATCCAATGTGGCAAAAACCAATTTGTCTTCTCAATGGTTTTCTTTCACAATAAGTTAAGCTAAATCATCTATTTGAGGTGTTTACAGTATACATGTATATCGATAATGGGAATTTATATCAGGAAATAGTGCTGAGTATGACGTAAAATCCAGAAAATTGTGCTCATTAAAAGAACATATTACTTAAAGTGACTACAGTAAGAATTATAGAATTTAACATTTGACTTCATCATGTATTATTTGTTTACTGTTCTTTCTGTTTTGTTAGTATACTTGGTGTCCATGATGAAACTGGCAGTAGCTACAGCAATCATAAAGGGAAAACCCAAGCACTTCACAGGCCAGGAGTATGCAAGGAAACTTTGTAATCATTTCATTATATCTGAACTGAACTGGAGGCAGAAATATGAGAACATTGAGACAGAATTGATCCATGCCAAACAGGAACTAGTTCTCAAAGATATTAATCTGAGCGGCCAGGCAGACATAGTGTCAGATTCTACATGTAAGTGCTTCATTATGAGTCTGACCAGGCTTTGTTACCAAATGACAAAGTAGAATCGTTCCTTGAATTTTGGCAAGGAAGTCATGAAGTAAACCACGAGTTATCACGATAGATGTTTATACATCAATAACTATCAGCATAGTCCGCACTGAAATTCAGTCAAGCCATAGATAGAATTTTTTAAGGTACAATTTATATATCGCTACAATTTATATATTCATAAAATTATAACAATGAAATTTAGTTTTAATTAAGGACTCGACCACTAGTCAGAAGTAAAAAATATGACTCTTATCTTTTCGTGTCCTTTGCGGGTATTTCCAAATGATGATTATATTAACATCATATATATTTAGAAAGTGGAAGACTTCACGATTCTAAATTTGATGTCATATAATGATTCATTTTATTTTATAATTGCATTAATAAAGAAAAATGTCAAATAATTTTTTGAAATGGACCCTTGTTTATAACCCTTATTTTTCTCAGATGGTTTGAGATTTGTTTTCCAAACTTACATGTCTTTGTAAACAAGTCTTTAAACTAAAATACCGTCAAAGGGTTTTGGTAAATTAAAGTTAGTTTTTGAGCTAGTCAATTGATCAAAATATATGTAAAAAATAAAAATCTGCGCTTAAGAAAATATCTGCTAAATATGTTCAAAACTAAAATCAATATAAAAAAATTGCATGACATTTTTTTAGATAATGGCTTCAAGTTTGTCTGTGCCAAAGACTGAGTGCAAATAGTTTACAAGAATAGAGTTTTATCAATTGTATTCATTTTTTTATTGCATAATTTTAAAACAATGTCGTTAATGGCAGTTTTAACTCCGAAATTTGAGTGACGTTGGCATCACAAATTTTGTTCACACCTTTGTAAATGACTTTCACTGGGAGTCCTACTTGGGGCATGAGTAGTCTGTATAAATGAGTGTTCTACCACCCAAAAACATTTGTTCTCCACCATGTCTACTGTTTAGTTCAAATAAACATCCCCAACAGTCTACAATTGATCTGTTCATGGCCTTTCGCAAATTGGTTTGTTGTAATAATCAGCATGTAGTCAGTTGAGGTGAGATAATCTCATTAATTCCTTCCGCCCTTCGATATACATAATCTTTGAAGCACGCTTTTTACAATTTATATGTAAAAAACGTTTTATAATGCTAAGTTTTTTGGTCAAACTTTTTACATTATCATGGCTTTGGAAAGAAGATTTCATAAAGGCAAAAAAAAGTCCAAATTGTACCCCTGACTATCTGTAGAGTCCTAAAACCAAATATGTGGAAATATTTTCTCTTTGAAATTGGTGAATTATTGATTGCGGGCCTATTCAGTCCATAGACAGCTAAGTGTTTAGTGGATCAACCTCCTTACGCAAATTTATTCCTGAAAAAGATTTCACAAATAAAATGTTTTTAAATATTTCTTATTTAGAGAATGGAAAGGGTTGACTTTATTTTTGATTTGGAACCAATCAAGTCAAATTGTGCTTTATCTATTATGAGTAACTCAACTTACAACTTTAGTTAAACTTAATATTGAATGTTTTTGTTCCAGTGTTCTGATCACTTAATCAATTATTCAATTCACATAAAAAGTACATGTTGTTGGAAATATTTTATTAATATGATTATTATTAATATTTAAACACAAAGTGAAATCATCACCAAAGACAGCCACACAACCCCACCTTATCTTCCATTATGATATGAGTTTAAATGTAACTTAACAAATAATTAACTTTATTGATATTTTGCAGCTTTTTTGAATTCAGAACCAATCTACCCAACCCCACCTCCTTCTTTAGAAGAACAGCATGGCGAAATAAGAGCATTGTTCGGCCCAAAAGATCTGAGTATACATACTAAATTTCTCCAGGGAGTTAGCCATTTACGATTGATTACCCGACAATCAAGTGAAGTTAACCAGCTTTCTTCAATTACTAAAACAACTATAATGAAATCAGTCCAAGCAATAGAGGAGTCTATTTCAATGTTAAATATTATCTCGATATCGTCTACATGTCTGCTACATGCTTCAGAAACCATAGCTACAGTGTGTAGACAGTTGAGTGGCAAGTGTTGGATAGAAATTAAAGCCTGTATAGAGAATCTCCTGATCACAATCATCAAAGGAATTCTACTCCAGGATCAACCCCAAGAAGTAAGTGCTATATCTACTTTTCTGTTCATTGATTATAAATATGGATTATACTGCCTCATAAGTTGACTTATTCTCTGTGTATGTAGGGGGGGTTTGGCAGGAGGGTGGATGGGGAGTGGGTTAGGTGTTTTGGGGCACAGGATGCGGCTTGGATGGGGCCTAGGTGGTTATTTTTAACCTGGAGGGGGTTGGGGAGGGAGCTGGATGGTTACAGATCCTGGAGGGGGTTGTGTCATGGGGGGGGAGGGGT
>JARFOD010128253.1:0-13990 GCA_031763545.1 Mopalia muscosa
TTAACGTCGTACTCAAGGGCATTTCACTTATATGACGACAGACACAAATACAGAACATCACAAACAAATCTGCTTCCTCTGACCTTTTAGCTCTGTGAACACCAGGGCAACAGAAAGCAACCTCTTTTCTCGCCTCTTACCATCGAGGGTGTATATGCTCCTGATCAGATTGTATTGAATCAAATATATTTACACAAACATCGCCAATAATGACGAATTTTTAAGGAATGCAGGCAGTCGGCGCAATTTTTTGTTTGTTGCCAAATATTAGCCGTGAGGGAGAAGTCTGCAATTGTCGGCTTGGGTGCTTTTATTTCACTTATGTACAAAATAATTCTACTCTCCTTTTTTTTTTAATTCTGTGAAAAAACCATTCAACATTGACGGCCAACAATCCTCTTACTTATATATGAACTGTCCTCAGCTGACCTCAACAGCACAAGACAATGTCTGTCCAGTCTGTTAGACTATTAGAATTTCCACAGTCTTCTCGCTTTCTTTTATTTTTGTATTTTTGTACGGATAATTGTCACATTTCATGAGGTCATATAGGAGGAGGCTAACACTTCCTGGTGTCGCTGAGGTAAAACAGAGCTGTTCGCCACAGAGGACCACCAGTGTCACATATAGACCAACAGGTGGGACACGGCAAGTGAGAACAAGGGGCAGATTACGGGACTTGGCTACGGCCAAAGTAACCCCCTCAGCATCAACAGTTGTTGCTCCACATAGCCCGCCTGTGGAGGACACCAACCTCCCGGATACCGACGCAAAGGCGGAACCGGGAAAAACCCTGCAGCCTGTCTTGGCAATGCGGTGGTAATAAATTAACAGTACGAGGACAGATACCCACAAGAAACCATACTAGTGGGCTGCTTGATTAAACAAATTCTCAGACCGCCCCAAGCTGGACCGATCTGAATAAACGGACACAATGCCCCAGGAGCACAACGTCGACCGGACTTGTCCTCTGCCTGAGGTCAGCTACTGAGGACACACCAATGTGACGAACTTCTTCGTCCAAGTATGCTGAATAGTCCACTATAATTGCCTGCCAAACCACAACTGGACGGGCTACCGACATACCCTGTGTCATTTGCAGTACCAGCTCTGCTACATATGGCGGGGCACAATGTAATGGTGACACCAGGGCCTTTCAGTTCAATAGTGCAGCGGGACTGTTGGGAGTCCAAGAAATATATGCCTCTATTCACCACAGTGGTCACAATATTTAAAAGATCTTCCAAACTCCGTCATTCCGTACAACACGCACACAAGACAACCAACAATCAAGGTTCTACACCCCAAAAGCACCAGTGGATGCGTGGCAGCCTGAGCCTTCCAGTTGTTTAGCTACCACAAAACAAAAGAGGACTCCTCTATGACAGTGGAAGCGACTCTTCCATGACGCCCCGAACCAGTCCACCTAGCGTGGCTGGGAAGTCAACAGAGGACTCCTCCAAGGGTAAGAGAGCAATATTTCACACTGAGAGTATAGGGGGAAGTTCAACGGAATAAGTCGCCTGCTTCCTTACACTTCCACAAATCTCTTACTCCCCGAGGACCAATCTTCTTCTGCATGGAGCCCCGAAAGTCCGGTTTTGTCTTAAAAGGCCATCCTAAATTACCTGCAACTGAAAAACGGAAACAGACAACAGATATTATTCACACACAACTGACAATCAATACAATCGATTTCATAAAAAAAACTTCCCCTTATAAAATGAGCACTAAAAAGCTACTCAGTGAAATCTTTCAGGTACCCTGGACAGGTGGTTCAAAGCGTTCTTGTAAACCCCATTTTGTGTGTCCCAACTATGTTAATTGGAGACGGCCGGACCCAGTTTCTTTTGCATTTTGTCCGGTTCCATACGGTAAGTTTGTTTGTTTGTTTGATTGGTGTTTAACGTTGTTCTCAAGGGTATTTAACTTATATGACGACGGACAAAAAACACAAAACATCACAGACAAATCCGCCTCCCACTACCCTTTAGCTCTGCGAACACCAGGGCAACAGAAAGCAAACTCTTTTCTCGCCTCTTACGATCGTCCGAGGAAGCCGAGGGAGTATTCTGCAGGGCAATGGCCCACCCGCTCCTTCATGGGGCGGGTTCTCGATGGAGACACGATTTCAACAAGTCATGGTGTAACACTAGATACTCTTCTGACTTTCCAACCGATATTTAACAGGGGATAACACGTCAGTACCGATACACTTCCTTGAAAATTTAGGGAGCAGTTTACGATTCTGACCAAGCTTAGTTGCTTTTTCTAGGCGACAAACCAGGTCCCCCTCATGAAAGTCTTTTGGCTGAGTTGTAAATAGTTAAAACTTTTTTTGCGAGTTAATCGTGAGCTAGGTGCAAATTTTCCAGCAACTGAGTCACAAATCCTGCTGGGCTATAATCTTTCCAATTAACCTTGCCTATTTTCCAAATTATATCGGATATCGTATTCATTTCCCGACCCAGCACTAAAGCGTTAGGGGTAAACCGATTTCACCATAGAGCATATCGCCACTCCGACTAATGGTAAATGAACATCCTAATTGCTTTGTCGCTTACCAAGAATAATTTTCAAAACAAGACATCATATTTCTTCACCTGTCCATTAGAACAGGGACGCCGACGATAAGGGATGGTTCGAGTTTTTGTGATCTCGAACAGCTCGCAGAACACCGAGAATAAATTGCCGGTAAAATTGGTACCCTGATCAGTGTGTACCTCCAATGAAACCCCAAACCTACAAACAGAATTGTAAAGAAAGGTCTTTGAAATCTGTTCTGCAGCTTGATCAGGTAAAGCCGCAATTTCAACACATTTAACGAACTGGTCCACCATAAGAAGAATATGTTTGTTGACTGCCTGACTTACGGGGAATGGTCTATATCCATGGGTATATCCAGATAAACTCGCTCTACTGGGTTCTGGGCGTGATTAATGCCTAGGGCCCACGGGCAACTCTTGGAGCGCCTTCACGGATATACACTGACGTCATTTTCCTTAATGGTCCCTCTTTTTAAGCAAAAGTTCCTTCAACACGATCACCTAGTTTGAAACAGTATGCACCCTAGCGGAGAAGATCCGCTCTATAGATTTTTATTTATCATAGTGCCAATACCCTTGTATATGCTTGCGAGAGAATGTCCGATTAAAGAGGCAAACATATAAGCCCAATGTTTGGGCTAGATGCACCTTGGGTTTCTGTTTTCTTTCGTTTTCAGTGTGTAGCGATGACGAGAGGCTTTTGTGAATCTGTTCATCGGTTGAGTCTCCATCTAACCATGATCTCGGATTTGCTGCTAAAGTTGTATTTCTTAAACCAGTCTGTATTGCTCTTTGGGGTAATTTTTCCTGAACAAATTCTTCTTTTGGGGTAAACATAGCTTTCTGCCTTATGTCCAAGATTAAGATAACAACGTCCTGTTGAGATCCAGTCGGCCATGTCCTGTATAATAAAGTTGGGACTACTGAAATTTCGGGCAAGTCTTCTTGCAAAACTGCAGCTATCTTTTACCACTTTATTTTTTGTAGGCTTATCCGAAATTTTATTACGTCACCTGAACGGGCATTGATGGCGTTTACACCGATAAACTATCTGCATCTCATCACATGGACAAGTGTATTTGTTGACGAAATACTCTGACTGAAATTTAGGTTAACTCTCCTAAAAATTAAAGTGTTGAAAGATGGCTGCAGTTTTCCCGAGTATGCCAGCCAGGAGTGTCTTTATTTGGGGTTTTTTTGTCAGAATTTGTTCGGAATACCGCAAAAGACGGTTAACGCCTTTGATTACGGTGCTGGTTGTATTTTGGAAATATGTGATTTCGAGGATTGTTTGTTTGATTGGTGTTTGACGTCGTACTCAAGGGTATTTCACTTATATGATGACAGACACAAATACAGAACATTACAAACAAATCTGCTTCCGGTTAACCTTTAGCTCTATGAACACCAGGGCAACAGAAAGCAACCTCTTTTCTCGCCTCTTACGATCGGCCGAGGAAGCCGATGGAGTATTCTGCACGGGGTCTGTGATTTCAAGGACACAGGACCTTCAAATAGACTGGTGTGTAATCATAATTTGTACATAGTCTCGTCGTGACCGGCAATAGCATCGTTAGACTAATAATTACATTGTATTTAATGTGTTTGCATGTATCTTAAAGATCTATAAAACTGAAAACCATATTTCCATGTATAGTTTTTTTTATTAAAATAGGATTATTTTCTCTAACAATGTGCAAAACCCTGTGGCCTACAACTAACAAGTTACGGTTGTCAATAAATATTAAAAACATATTACCTATTAACAAATTATGGATATTGTTAATTGCATAACCATTACTTACAGGGTCATCAAAAATATAAACAAATTATAGAAATTATTAATTGCATCCACATTTCCATTCACATAATTTTTTTCTTGAGATTCGTTTGTTTGTTTCCAGTATGATCCAATATATGCGAAAACAAATATAATTTGATTATATCTCCAATGGTGATTCCCATATGATGGTTATGGTAACTTTAATGTACCTCAGCTTTTACAGATAATCCCACAGAAATCTTCCTGCTAGGTAGGAAAAAACAAAAGCTCTATCTTTCATCTTCATCTTATTGGACAACACATGTTAGTAGTCAAGAAGAGCTATCTCCTACACACAAATATATAGAGACTATTTTTGTCACTGTTTAAAATAATAACGTTTGTTGGCAACGGGTTAAGCATCTATTGATTTTGCTACTGATTTTGACATATTTCACAAATAAAAAAACTCATAACAACTCAGGGACCGAGTCTGGGTTAAGATCTATTGAGAAATAGTATCTGAGAGTGTATCTAGAACAGGACATGATTATTCGTTTCTAATAAATAAACAGTCCTTTGCCAGTGTGATTAATTTTAAGAAATACATTGATATAAAAATGCCCTTGTGCCTTACCTCCTCGTCCTCGTTGTACATGAAGGACACTGCATTGTTGCTTTCATCCTTCTCTACTTCTGATAAGTCACTTGAATCAAATTCTTCAGACTGGTGGACGTTTTTCATATCAGGTACTTGGTTACAGAACGTTTTATTGAACGAAGAAAAGTTTGGGCGCAAAGTTGTTGATATATTTGTTGAACTGTGTTTAACATGGACAAGAGATCTCGTTTTGGAAGGCACCTCAATTTTCTTGACTGTGGAGAAAAAAAGTGACAAGAAGTGGACACATTCTCCTGACAAGATTTCTTATCAAATATTTCCTCTGGTGATAAAGCACTAGGATAAAGGCTTCCAGGCATGTTAAGGAACTCTTTCCTCCAGATATAAAAATCCCTTTCTTCATTAAAATGTCTCCAGTTTCACTTCCTGATGTCGCTGGGGTAAAACACAGCTGTTTGCCACGGAGGGCTCCCAGCGTCACACATAGATCAGCAGGTGGGACATGGCAAGTGAGGACAAGGGGCAGATCACGGGACTTGGTTACGTCCAAAGCAACCCCACAGCATCAACCATGCAGCCGGTCTTGGCACTACGAAGGCAAATTAACAGTACGAGGACAGATACACACAATAAACCATACTCATGGGCTTGTTGAATAAACAAATTCTCGGACCGCCCCAAGCTGGACCGATCTAAATAAACGGACACAATGCCCAGGAGAAAAACGTCTACCGGACTTGTCCTCTGCCCGAGTTCAGCTACTGAGGACAAATCAATGTGACGAACTTCTTCGTCCAGGTACGCTGAATAGTCCACTATAATTGCCTGCCAAACCACAACTGGACGGGGTACCGACATTCCCTTGTTATTTGCGGTACCAGCACTGCTATACATATGGCGGGGCACAATGTAATAGTTCCACCGGGGCCTTTCAATTCAACAGTGCAACGGCACTGTTGGGAGTCGAAAAACTATAGGAGGGCCACATCGCCACTCCCATAAAAGGAAGGGGGAACCCTCAGGTGTGTCTCCTGTGTACCAGATAGGACGACACTGGGGTCCGAGAAATAGATGTCTCTTTTCACCACAGTGGTCACAATTTTAAAAGATCTTTCAAACTCCGTCAGTCCCGCACAACTGCAGGATCTCACGCACACAAGACAACCAACCATCAAGGTTCTACGCCTAAAATGCACAAGAGGACTACTCTACGACAGTGGAAGCGGACTCTTCCATGACGCCCCGAACCGGTGCGCTAGGAACCGGTACACCTAGGGCGGCTGGGAAGTCAATATAGGACCCCTACAAAGGTTCGAGAGCAATATTTCGTAGTGAGAGGATAGGGGGGAGTTCAACGGAATAAGTCGCCCCCTTCCTTACACTTCCACAAATCTCTGATTCGCCCGAGGACCAATCTTCCTCTGCATGGAACTCAAAAGTCTGGTTTTGTCGTAAAAGGCCATCCTAAATTACCTGCAACTGAAAAACGGAAACATGCAATCGATATTATTCACACACAACTGACAATCAATACAATGAATTTCATAAAAAAACAACCATCCCTTATAACATTACCACAAAAAACCTACTCAGTGAAATCTTTCAAGTACCCTGGGCAGGTGGTTCAAAGCCATTTTGTGTGTCCCAACTATCTTAATCGGAGACGGCCGGACCCAGTTTCTTTTTCATTTTGTCCGGTTCCATACGGTAGGAAAACTAGTACCCCCATGGCCAGGAGTGAGTCGGTGGCCAGCTACTTTTTCCTTTATCCAGCGTTCTTTCCACCGATTCAAGTGCCTTGTGAACCAAGGAGTATGCCGTCGGCAATCTCATAGAGGGGTATCTCTATGGAGACACGATTTCAAAAAGTCATGGTGTAACACTAGATACTTTCCAACCGATATTGAACAGGGGATAAAACGTCAGTGCCAATACACTTCCTTGAAAATTTAGGGAGCAGTTTACGCCTCTGACCAAGCTTAGTTGCTTTTTCCCGGTTGAGTTGTAAATCGTAAAAACTTTTTTTTGCGAGTTAAATCGTGAGCTAGGTGCAAATTTTCCAACAACTGAGTCGAAAATTCTGCTGGGCTATAATCTTTCCAATTAGCCTTGCCTATTTTCCAAATTGCATCGGGTATCATATTCATTTCCCGACCCAGCACTAAAGCGTTAGGGGTATCTCGATTCACCATAGAGCATATCGCCACTCCGACTAATGGTAAATGAACATCCTAATTGTTTTGTCGCTTCCAAAGAATCGTTTGCAAAACAAGACGATAATATCTCCCCACCTGTCCATTAGAACAAGGACGCCGACGGTGAGGGATTGTGCCAGTTTTCGTCATCTCGAACAGCTCGCAAAACGCCATAAATTGCCGGTAAAATTGGTACCCTGATCAATGTGTACCTCCAATGGAACCCCAAACTTACAAACAGAATTGTCAAGAAAGGCATCAGAAATCTGTTCTTCAGCTTGATCAGGTAAAGCCGCAATTTCAACACATCTAATGAACTGAACTCGTCCACCATGAGTAGAATATGTTTGTGGCCTGCTTGACTTCCTGGGAATGGTCCCAGGGTATATCCATATAACTCGCTCTACTGGGTTCCTGGCGTGATTAATGCCTAGGCCCACGGGCAACTCTTGGAGCACATTTACGGATATACACTAACGCCATTTTCCTTAATGATCCTTATCTTAAGCAGAAGTTCCTTCAACATTGACACCTATAGCCTCTGAAACAGTATGCACCCTAGCTGAGAAGATCCGCTCTATCGACTTATTTACCATAGTGCCAATACCCTTGCGAATGTCCGATTAAAGAGGCAAACATATAAGCCCAATGTTCGGGCTATATGCACTTTGGGTTTCTGTTTTCTTATGTTTCAGTGTGTATGGATGACGAGAGGCTTTGGTGAATCTGTTCATCTCTTGAGTCCCCATCTAACCATGATCTCGGAGTTGCTGCTTAAGTTGTATTTCTTAAACCAGTCTGTATTGCTCTTGTGGTAATTTTTCCTTAACGAAATCTTCTTTTGGGACAAACATAACTTTCTGCCTTATGTCCAAGATTAAGACAAAAACGTCCTGTTGAGATCCAGTCGGCCATGTCCTGTATAATAAAGTTGGGACTACTGAAATTTCGGGTAAGTCTACTTGTAAAACTGCAGCTATTTTTCACCACTTTATTTTTTGTAGACTTATCCGAAATTTTATTACGTCACCCGAACAGGGCATTGATGACGTTTACACCGATAAACTAGCTGCATCTCATCACATGGACACCTGTATTTTGTTGACGAAAACCGTCATCTTTTACGTGGCCTAATGGAATTTCGGTTAACTCTCCTTAAAATTAAAGTGTTGAAAGATGGCTGCAGTTTTCACGAGTATGCCAGGAGTGTCTTTATTTGGGTTTCTTGTCATAATTTGTTCGGAATACCGCAAAAGACGGTAACGCCTGTTACCTTTGATTACGGTGCTGGTTGTATTTTGGAAATATATGTGATTTCGAGGACACAGGACCTGCAAATAGACTGGTGTGTAAGCATTATTTGTACATAGTCTCGTCGTGACTATTAGTATCGTTAGACTAATAATTACATTGTATTTAATGTGTTTGCATATATCTTAAAAATCTATAAAACTGAAAACCATATTTCCATGTACAGTATTTTATTAAAATAGGATTATTTTCTCTAACAATGTGCAAAACCCTGTGGCCTACAACTAACAAGTTAAAAAAATATAAACAAATTATAGAAATTATTAATTGCATCCACATTTTCATTCACATAATTTTTTTCTTGAGATTTGCTTGTTTGTTTCAAGTCTGATCCAATATATGCGAAAACAAATGTAATTTGATTATATCTCCAATGGTGATTCCGATATGATGGTTATGGTAACTTTATTGTACCTCAGCTTTTACAGATAATCCCACAGAAATCTTCCTGCTAGGTAGGAAAAACAAAAGCTCTATCTTTCATCTTCATCTTATTGGACGACACATGCTAGTAGTCAAGAAGAGCTATCTCCTACAAACAGATATATAGAGACTATTTTTGTCATTGTTTAAAATAATAACGTTTGTTGGCAATGAGTTAAGCATCTATTGATTTTGCTACTGATTTTGACATAGTTCCCAAATAAAAAACTCATAACAACTCAGGGACTGAGTCTGGGTTAAGATCTATTGAGAAATAGTATCTGGGAGTGTATCTAGAACAGGACATGATTATTCGTTTCAACCATAGCTTAACAAAAATACCATGTAAACACAAAAATCCCCCTCGCCTGTGAGAAATTTTCGTGTGGTCAACATACACTGTGTATTTTATATGTATAAGTATAAAATAGTATAATAATTTTGTATAAAATTAAGGGTTGTGCCAGGTGAGAAAGATTTAGGCCCAAATTTGACACACCATCAAAAGAATTGTTTAATCCCAAATAATAGGGTTTTACTTCCTGTCAGGCTTGTCCTGTTTCCTTCCCTGGATAGAAGTTATTGGATTTAATTAAGAACTGGTAAAGGGTATATAAAGAAAAAGACATATTTAATTTCTGTTGTGTTCCAATATGAACAACCTAGCACACGGTTTGCTAGTCCTCTTATACAGAAAGATGAAAACTGGCTAAGAATCTCTCCCAAAGACCTATTAATATATCATACAATAGAAAAAAACAAATCCAAAAGACCTACTAGTCAAGGTGTGCTTTTAACATTAAACTTAAACTCTCTTAAGTGGACATATCCATTGGTTCATTTCTATTTGTTTAAAATACTAGTTTAAAGGTCTGTAGGTTACTCATAACAAGGTTACTCATAACAACTCAAAGTTAAAATCTATTTAGAAATTGTGTCTAGAAGTATACCTAGAACAGGATAGTATTCTTCATTTTTTAATAAATAGACAAACCTTAGCCGGAGTGATTAATTTTACGATATTAGATATATAAATATCATCTTGTCTTACCTCCTCGTCCTCATTGTACATGGAGGACACTGCATTGTTGCTTTCATCCTTCTCTACTTCTGATAAGTCACTTGAATCAAATTCTTCAGACTGGTGGACGCTTTTCATATCAGGTACTTGGTTGCAGAACATTTTATTAAATGAAGAAAAGTTTGAGTGCAAAGTTGTTGAACTCTTTGTTGAACTGTGTTTACCATGGGCAAGAGATCTCATTTTGGAAGGCACCTCAATTTTCTTAGAAGACTGTGGAGAAAAAAGGTAGCAAGAAGTGGACACATTCTCTTGACAAGATTTCTTATCAAAAATTTCCTTGGGTGACGAAGCACTAGGATAAAGGCTTTCAGAACTCTTTCCTCCAGATATAAAAATCCCTTTCTTCATTAAACTATCTCCAGTGTCACAGGACTCGTCTGTACACATGTTCCTAATGGATGATCCTGGGTCTTCAATAGTTTTTACAAATGTTCTGTTCAAATTTTGTGTCTCAGCACTTGATTTATCAGCTTGTTTTATTCTCTGTTTTCTGCTATTTTTTCTTAAATCAGAGCGCAAACAATCATCCAGATTATTATCACTAGGATAAGTCCTATGTTTTCCGGTATTTAGCGTTTTAATCAAGTCTTTTTCATTTTTTATTTGTTCAGAGTCTATATCTAATGTAATACACAATTCCGTCTCCTTATTTTTTGACCCAGAAAAGTTGGGGGAGTGCATCTTTTGTGATCCAATAGAAAACATTTTCTGTTCTTTGTTTTTTAAGTTTAATGATGCACTCGTCGACTTTTGAATGGAACTTGGTTTGGACAGAAAATTGTCAGAGTTTTTCTGCTTACTTTGACTATATACATATCTTAATGACCCATTATGTGGGCCGAGTTTCTGGTTAACACCAAATAATACACCAGTTTGGTTTATATCGTAAAACAGTTTGGAATCGTCTGTATCGTTCACAGATTGGGGTGTAGAAGGCAAATAAGACTGGATATCTGAAGAGTCACTGTCAAAGGATAAAGATCTTTGGTTACCTAGGTATGAATTATTGACCACATCTTCTTTCTTGACCTCCCCTGGGATGCTATGTTTAGCTTTTATACAGCCATTCTCAGTGTAAGGTTGATCAGAAAACAAATTGTCAGCTGGACCTGAAGCAATATCAGAGGCCCTGTCCAAAAACTTTCCTTCTCGAGACCTGTTAGTAAACGAAATAACTTTGTTTCCATTTCTTACCCTTCTTTTTGATTTCATGTCGGCAACAGTATCAAAGTGCTTTGGTGGGGAGTTAAATTCATATGGGTCTATTTTTGCTTTGTTTTTATTAACTTGTGACCACGACATGAATTTTTCTGATGAACCATGTTCAGGTACAGTTTTCCCTAATTCCCTCTTAGATTTAAGTTGGCTAGAGTTGTCCGTCTTTCGTGTGTTTTTGAGCTCAAACTCATTGACAAAACAGGCATTTTCTAATTTTTCCACTGGCTTTGAAGTGAGACAACATTTAGTTTTCTTCTTTCCTGGATACTTTGACTTGGAGACTATTTTTCTTTTCAACAATTTGTGTTTAGAAATTTGGGGGATATCCAATTTAAGATGTGATGAACTTTGATGCTCCAAAGATTCATCATTATTTTCAAAAGGCTTTGCTAATGTCGCATTCTGAAATTCAAAGGAATTGAGTCCTTTACTGCTTGGTGGTTTTGAGAAATGAATTGCTTTATTTTTATCCTGACATATCAGTTGCTGATGGGCTTTATTAACAAACAAAGTTTTTGGAAATTTATCATTACCCGAGGGGTTTTTCTCATGGACAAAATCTGGTGTACAACTTCTAGAGCATGGCAACAATGAAGCGCTGTTTTGAAAATCAGCAAACACTTTTACTGGTTTTGATGAGTTGGTCATTGAAGTTGTTTGTTGTGTAGACTTATCATGAAGCATATCACTGGAATTGTCAGGATCATTTTCAAACAGACATGTTCCTGGCAAGCTATGCCATTTCTTATCATCAAACATTTTAAAGTTTCCTCTTCCCTCAACATTGGGTGTTTCAACAATTTTGTGTGAGGTCGCGCGGTGTACTGGATTTGGTTTGTGGTTATCTGCCTTGATAACATGATGATTGTCACACTTTTCGTTTTGCTGTTTCACACGATGGAATTCTTGGTCAGCACTTTGAGTGATATTGTTTTTACGATTTGAAGTCTTTGGCAAATGTCTTGCTACTTGTTTGACAATATTATTATGTTTATGGTCATTTCTAATCTCATTGGAATGATCTGTTTCCCTTTTGTCATTGCAATAAGAAGCTGTGCTCTCAATCTTTAGTTGATCAGGGGATTTAGCAGATTTCTTCATTTCAACTGGTGTATAATGAAGAGCTTCAGTTTTCTGACGCACCGATTTATGCTCAAGGTCATTGGTTTGTCCCAGTTCCGACTCAAAGATATGTGCTAATGTCTCGCTAGCATTGTGATCCACTTCCTTATTTTCACTAACAGAAACACCAACAGAATTCTGAAACAACATATGGGATTCCTTTTGGTATGTTGACAACCTTTCCATGTTCTGTTTTTCCTTAAATGTCTTATTTTCATATTTGGTATTAGAGATTCTAGGTGCTTTTGACCACCTGTTTGTGTGTGATGCAGTTGTATTGATTTGATTCGTTTGATTTTCCAGAACTGCCTTAGTTTTGCTGTTAGTTGCAATATTGGAAACATTAGGGGATTTTGGCACCTCATTTGGATGTGGTGTCCTTCTATTTGCATTTTGATTATGTTCTTTTCTACTTTCTTTTGAAGTAACACTAATGGGCGATGATGACGACACTTTTTTGTGTAGTTTAACTCTTTGTGGAGCGATCTTATTTTTTCTTTCTTGAGTGTTATTTTCTGATATATTCAACTGGCTATTACTATGTTCCCGTTCATCATTTTTCCCTGTACTTAGAAAATCTCCCACACTAACTGCAGGGATTGATTCTCTTGAACAGGATTGTGCCATTTTCGAATTATCTTGGTAGCTTAATGGTAAGACTTCTGCCACTCGTCTTTTAGCAGAATTGTCAGTCATCGAACTGTCCCTTGATGAAGAGGCAGTCGTACCCATATACAATAGGTCAAGAGTTGATGGATGACGGCTCAATATGTCCTTATGTACATGAGGTCTGTAGATGTAGGAATCTCTTGTTAATAGTATGGGCGGGTAGTTCTGGGTAGCATCTGAAAATAAAAACAAATTAAATCATTTACTGCACAATATCAAGTTGTTTTTTTCTTTTCACTTGATGGGTTGAAGGCACTGCAAAAATTAAATGCAAGGTGTAAAAGACCATTAAATTGATCAACCATCATGTTGCATAATTCAACACAAATAATTATATTTTGCTTCACGGTCTGGCCTAAATGTTACCTGATATTAACATTTAAAACAAAAAAAAGAAAATCAACTTTACCTGAATGACTGCCAGACGATGGTATAAGATATGCTAATCCTATTTCCTCAGCCATAAAATGGTGACAGGCAGCACCTCTGTGTGATAATCGCTCAGCTAAACAAAGGGAAAGGTTCAATAGGAGATATATGTTTAACTAAATTTCCTATTATACAATGCAAAGAATTTAAAAATGAACGTTGAAACAAGTTAATTTATTGAGATTAAAAAAAAATAATGGTATGTTAAACAAGAGTTTTAGTAAACCCAACATACACCCTCTTAGGGTGCTCGTGAGGTGACCATGGTGACCATGGCACAAACATGCCATGTTCTAAGGAAGAATGCAAAAAAAGAGAGAAATTGATTTGGGTGCCGCATAGGATAAATGGTAACCATGGTAATTCTATATACGGCAAAATACGATACAGAACATATCCTTGTTTGAAAATGTACAAGATTTAAAGAAAGATGCAGTAACTATTATTTTATTCTAACGCAGGCATGAATTGGAACATCATTATAACTTTATAATTTTCGAGTTCTGCTCAGGAAACGGATTTGAGCCATCTTGACGAATGGACAGACAGACGGACAGATTTTTAAAACAATGAATCCCTAATAGCAAAAGGCACAACTACAGGTAATGG
>JARFOD010128264.1:0-13990 GCA_031763545.1 Mopalia muscosa
CCTTATGACTAGGGGGTGTTTCATGACCTATATCCAAGGTCATTGAGTCAAGGTCACCATCTCCATTATTCTAAAAAACTTTGTCCAGGCCAAAACCAACAACTTGCAGCGGGCGTATCTTGCACCCCTTGAGTGGTGCCCTATTTTTCATGAATAATATAAAATAAACCATTTTTTTCAATTTGTGTCTTTAACCCTAATGTATACTAATACTCAGCATTTGTCTCCCTTGGCTATACTAATTTTTTCGAATTGCAAAATTAAGAATTAAGGAAAAATATTGTCGTAAGTGCTCTGAATCCTTTAAAGTATTGTGCATTTTATTATTAACTCTTTTGTTTATTTTTATTTTAAAGGTCAAATAAATGTAAGAATATTCCTGTTGAAATTTAATTAAGGTAGCTTTTTAAATTTTTGTAATCGATATCACAATACACAAAGAGCTTCCTACCAACATGTTACTCCTATTTGAATTGTTTGTCACACATTGAACAGTCCTATCTAAAATGAGATTTTAACTTTTAACTAAAATTTAAAATATTTATACAACATGTTCATCAATTTTATTTGCCAGTTAAATTAACAATAAGCTGCTCTTCAGACTTCAAATCTTATTTGCATGGGTTTCCTACCAAACTGTTTCATAAAGAATTATTGTTTTCATTGTGGAATTTTTTTGTAAAAATTATTTCAATAAATGCTAATCAGTCAGTCAACCAATCAAATTGAAGTTGAAGGCTCTGCTGAGGGTGCAGTATACCTATACCCAGCATAGCTTCTGTCAGATTCTTTCTTTAAAATTCTAAAAGTAACTTCATTTTTTACTGTTTTCTCCGTTGAATTCTACTCTTTTATCATTATGAATGGCAAATTACTTAATGATTCTTTCACTTTCAGACAAATTTTTTTTCCTGAGTTACATAATTTTGCTTTTGAAAAATCTTGTGATTTAATTTTGTTGTGGTGGGATGTTGTTGTTGTAGAAAAAATGGCTTCCTTCTCAACTGTGTCATCGGAATTGGCGCAGGCGCACTCATGCTGACGAGTCGCTTTGCCAATTCTTACGAAATGATTATAATTGGTCGTCTGCTAGTCGGAGTGAATTGTGGTAAGCTAACAAACAAATGTGTGGTATTGTTTGGATAAAGTGCATAAAAACATATTAAAAAAATGCATGAAAGTTTGCTAAAAAATCTGCTAAAAAAAGTTTCAAGGCATCATTTTGTCAAAAAGGCAGTTAACATAGTGATACTTATGTGCAATTAGGCTAAAAGCAAAGAAACATAACAGCAAACTGTGCTAAATTGTTGCACATGAAAAGTACACTAGTCCTTGGGCGTTAAAATTACAGTTCACCAACTGTTCACATTTAAGTTGAACAAATTTGCACATTTCAGGTAACTAAATTGGCACATTTCAGTTGGCCAAATTTGCACATTTTGGCTGATCAAATTTGCACATTTCAGTTGACAAAATGTGCACATTTCTGCTGGCCAAATTTGCACATTTTGACCTAATATGCACATTTCAGTTGACCTAATTTACACATTTCAGTTGGCCAAATTTGCACATTTCAGTTGGCCAAATTTGCACATTTCAGTTGACCAAATTTGCACATTTCAGTTCTGTACATCAATCTGATGAAACAAGGATTACTTCTATCTGTGTACATTCATACATGTGTTAACATGCGTATGAATAAACCCAGAAGTTGAAAATCCGTAAAGCCATACCTATTATGTTATCATCCCAACTTCTAAATGCCGTTAAAACAAGTTCTTCTAGTTTCGTTCTCAGATGTATATACATTTATGTATTTTGCCTCCATTGGAGTAATAAATGAATGAAAACATAAACACCAAACAATCAGTGAATCTTTGCTTTCTACTAAACAGGTCTCTATACGGGATTGACGCCCATCTACCTGTCCGAAATCGCTCCCGCTAAAATCAGAGGAGCTCTGGGCACACTCAATCAGCTCGGGGTTACCATGGGGATATTGGCGTCACAAATTCTTGGATTCCCGGAGGTTTTGGGCAATGAGGAGTTCTGGCATATCCTGTTAGGTATAAATGGATAAAACCTGCAAAGAGTTCAAGTTAAATAGAGTGTCAAGGCATAATTTGGTCCATTGTATAGTCCTGCATAATCTGTAAGGAATGTTTGACAAAATATTTGGATTGGATTGAATTTAATGTAACTTATGGTTTCAATATTCTTTAGTTTAATTCAGAGTTTTAGAGGGGAGTGAATGCTTTTTGTGTTTACCATAAAAGAAATGCTTCTATCATGAGCATCTTTGAGATATATTTGTGATCATGGCATATTTATATGCATGTCATTTGACAGAACGTGTTATGTAATGGGGTTGTCTGTCCGCTGGCCTAACTGCTGTCTGTGCGTCCACTTTTTGGTTTCCAGCCAAAACTTGAAAACCGCTTATTGAATTAAAATCAAACATATTTTCTGTGTTTCATGTAACAAGATGTCGCTTGGCATTGATTTTGGTATATCTCTGAACTTTTTCTAATCTCCTTTCTATCCTTTTTCTTTTACCTCTTTTCTCCTGTTATACTCCTATCCACTCATCTGTTAACTTATCATTAATACCAATAGGAGTATAATAGGAGAAAAGAGGTAAAAGAAAAAGGATAGAAAGGAGATTAGAAAAAGACAAGACAAAGGTGAAGTGATACTCTATGGGGGAGTCTAAATTGGGTTTCTGTATGTTTTGTTTGAGTGTAAATTGCGACTCACTTGAGCTCTTGTTGAGTCAGAAACTAGAATTAGAGTTGTTGTATGAACCGACTTATCTCTTGACTAGGTTTAGCAATGATCCCCTGTGGCATCCAGCTGATCACCATGCCCTTCTGTCCCGAGAGTCCACGCTATCTACTCATCACCAAGAAAGAGGAGGTTCTCGCTGTCGATGGTAAGGAAATAATGTTTTATAGGTTAACAGCCTTTTGTATAAGGGTGCTCCGTGTTAAGGGGCAACGCAAATCTGACCTACTGTTCAGTCTTCACATCACACCTTGTTATTATCCTGTCTTCTCATGGTTTGGCCCTTTGTTTAAGGGCAGTTTGTTTGAAGATTAGCAATACTACCTTTACTTAGCAGTATGGAGGGAGATTAACTCCCCAACAGTATCAGAACACTCACATATGGTTGTTCTGGTGTGTATTATTGTTGGAATACACCGCCATCATACAAGTGAAATACCCTTAAGCACAGTGTATAAACCACCAATCATCTAATTTCATGGTTTCTTGCCACTGACATTGAAGATGTGTTACGAGGTTACGAGGTTTCCTCTTGGTTTTCCACCATAATAAGACTAGGTGCAATGTGAAGTGTACAATCCTTCGTCCTATAAGTGAAATACCCTTGAGTACAAATGTTAAACCCGATCATACAAACAAACACAGTAGGCCAGATTTGTGTTTTCCCTTTACACTGTCTGCCTCCTGGACACTATTAAAGTCCTTAAATAACTCCCAAAGAATAAATTTAATAGACAAACATTTTGACGATTTTAAGGTACATGTAATGCAAATTCGTTTTCTTTCAAACATTAATTTTCTGGATTACATTTCACTTTCATTTTCTTTCCAGCCCTCACCACTCTCAGGGGAGATGAGGATGTATCTGTGGATTTGGATGAAATTAAAAATGAAGAAAAAACACAGAATCAAGAGGCACAGGTATGCGACATTCACTGTTCATCACAGTCATATATAAGTGAAATGGCCTTGAAAAAGTCTCTTAAACAGCATTCAATCATAATCAAGCAAAATGGACACCAATCAATCAATCATTGATTGTATCCTTTGTTACACATAATTTATGTTGAATATACCAATACAGGAGTTTCCTGGGGCCACTTTCACAAAAAGCTGTACGACATATATATGATATTTTTAAGCTATAGTTTAACATGATGTAATTTTATTGTACGATATTTATTTGTCGTACAACGTTTTGTGAAAGTGGCCCCAGTTATGACAGGACCATGGCCATATCTTAGTGGTAGTGGGTATGCTTACTAATCCTGCTTAGATTTACTGTTCACTGGATCCAGTTTGTCGGACAACCCTCAGCTATATGAGTGAGCCGCAAGATGTGACTCTGGTAATCGTGGGTTTTTTTTTAAAAAAGGTTTCCACTCTGTTTTCGACTGTCGTGAGATGAAGAACCGTGCAAAGTGGACAATCCATTGTCATATAAGTGAAATACTCTTGAATATGACGTTAAACCCCAAACCAACAAAAAGCGGATAAATGTCTATAAAACATTATGATTTTCATTTTCACAAAGCTTGGTGTATTGATTTTTGCCAAAGTCACAGTTTTAAAGCTATTTTTTTCTGACAACTGAAAACCCACAATGATTAAATTTATAAGCAGGCTGCCCTACCTTGTCATAATAGGCAATACAATATACATGGAAAGAAAATGCAGCCAAAAACAATTTTCTTGTACACAAATTTCTCCTGAGGTAAGCAGGTCTGAAGTTATGTCTGTCAATCATTTTTTCACACTTTCACACACAGTTTGCCTACCTGGAGTATTTTGTACACATAATTTATGTAAAATACACCATATGGCCTTCAAAGTCCACACAAAAATCAATATTCTGTACTATGCTATAACACAAAATGGAAAGAAAATGCTCCTAAACAAACTGTTGTTTTACACATAAATTTCTTTTAGGGAAGGCAGGTCTGCACTTTAATACTTCACTGAACTTCGAATTTTGTGTAAATTCTTCTTATGGCAGCTGCGACTTGCAAATCAGTTTTTAAGTTTTATTCCAATTATTTTGTAAAATTTTGAAGAAATATCATCAAATTATTAGTTTGAGCACTTGTTTTTAAAAGGTTGATCTAAAATCTGATACAAAGCTTTCTTGTGTCAACTTTGTAATGACAAGTTATTGATAAAGTTTTCAGTTATCTGGGTCTGGTGGGAAGATATGATTGCTCTCAATAAATTGTTATTTCTCCACAGGTGTCCATCTTGCAACTGTTTAAGAAGAAAAGTCTACGCTGGCCGTTGATCATCAGTATTGTGATGCACCTCTCACAGCAGTTCTCGGGAATTAACGCTGTGAGTATGGATTTTCTTTTTATTCGTTAAGATACCTAAGCCATGGTTGAGGGAGCTTAGCATCTGCTAAGCATGTCCACAAAGCCCAAGTCATCAATTTTCAGTCTGTCTCATGCTGGTTAGTGTGTTGGCTTGCTGATCCTAGGTTGATGTTCGCTCACAAGTCCGAGTTTGTCAACCTAGTGTATTGAGTGACTCACACTAGGGGGCTCTGGCAATCGCAGTAATGCTTCTTTACAAAGTTTTTCACTGGATTAAATCCAAGAACATTGTGAAAGTGGCAATCTATTGTCTTATAAGTGAATTTCCCTTGAGCAGAATGGAAATCTCAATCAAATAAACAAACAGACCATTGGAAACACCATTCAGTACTATGATCTGTAAGAGTAGACTAAGATTTAATATATCATGATGGACATTTTAAAATTTCGTGATTAGCCCTCATTTTGGGGAAAGGCCCTTAGGCTAAGGGCAAGTATTTGTAAACAGTAGTAATTCTGTTTAACTAAGCACTAGAGGAAAATGAACTTCCCAACATTATGAAAAGATGACACATCCTGGACAAGAGTCCGTTATTGTTGGAATACACCGCACTCATATAAGCAATTACCCTAAAGCACCAATCGATCAACCAACATTATGAAAAACACCACATATCTTGGTTGTGCTAGTGTCAATTATTGTTGGAATACACATCCATCATATAAGTAAAAGTAGTTTGAAGTGATCTGTTGTCATATAAGTTAAATACCCTTCAGTATGACGTTAAACCCCAATCAAACATACATTTGTTATAACACCAATCAATTTTGGGATAGTACTTCAAGTTCTGGTTCATTACTCTCAAGCTTGTCAAAGGGAAAGTATGAGTAAGGGGAGCAAGGGCTTAGGCAGATACCCTTCCAAATGAACACTCTGTTTTAAGAAATTTTAAAATGTAAGAGATAGGAAAACTGTCAAAATTGGACACCCATTTATATGAAAAGTGAAGACAACTTACTTTTGATTTCTGGCTTAGACCCTGATTTGTTTGTTTGTTTGTTTGTTTGGTGTTTAACGGTGTATTCAAGGGTATTTCACTTATATGACGACGGACACAAATACAGAACAAATCTGCTTCTCGTTACCATTTAACTCTGCGAACACCAGGGCAACAGAAAGCAGCCTTTTTTCTAGCCTGTTACGATCGACTGAGGAAGCCGAGGGAGTATTCTGCAGGGCCATGGCCCACCCGCTCCCTCATGGGGTGGCTAAGCCCCTGAAGGCCAGTTTGTTTGGAGACCAGCAATGTGGGTGTTCCTAAGCCGGGAATTATTTTTTTAATATTAATTCAAACATTTAAAATTTTACAGCAGTGCCCGCGTAGAACAACCAATCAAGTTATCTATTTAGCATAGCGTGGCTTTATTTACTTAGTACTTCTAAAACATTATTTTTCCATTAGATTAAAATGTTCCACATTTTGGATTTTGTGTTTATGTTGTGTTGTATTGTTGTATGTCACAATAATATAAGTGAAATACCCTTAAAGGTGCATTCTCACGATGTGATTTTTAGTAACAATTTTTGGGGATTCCCCTTATTTGCGGTATTTTGATTGGTCGACTTTGTTCTCGACCAATCAGAAAGCCACATAAACTATTATTTCTATTTTATTTTTTTCTCCACCAGGTGTTCTACTATTCAACAACACTGTTTAAGAGTTCCGGTCTTTCCCAGAACGTTGCGTCGCACGCCACCAGTGGTATCGGGGGTGTCATGGTGCTGATGACGTTTATCACAATTCCTTTGATGGATCGCGCTGGGAGGCGAACGCTTCACCTTATTGGATTAGTGGGAATGTTCGTCTTCAGTATACTAGTAACCGTGACACTGGCGTTGAGGGTATGCCCATAGTCTTGTTTGTGGATTGAAAAATTGAGATAATTAAACTTTTTAATAATTCTTTAAATAATATGGATTAGAAATTAAGATTTTTTAAACTTATTAATAATTCTTAAAATAATCTAGAGAGGAAATTAAGAATTTTTTAACTTAATAATTATTAAGATTTTAAAACTTCTACAGAAATGATATCATTTCCTGAGCAGAATTAAAAAACCTTTCTTTCTAAATCTTGACAGACACATTCACAATTTAGAGATTCATCTTTTTTTTTTCTATGGATACAAATTTGGACTAGGTGAATATTGTTTCTGGAAACTTGAAAACTATAAGGCTTATCTTTATGAAACTAAAAGGTTTTGTTTAAGGCCTTTTATAAGACTTATAAAACCCAAATCAAATAAACATATTAACCTTCATTGTAAAATATGATAAACTCTGAAACACCTAAATATGTAATATTGTTGTTGTTCTGTTTCAGCACACAGTGTACAATGTAAAATATGATAAACTCTGAAACACATAGATATGTAATATTGATGTTCTGTTTCAGCACAATGTACACTGGTTTAACATAGCCAGTATTGTCATGTCCCTTCTCTACGTGGCTTCCTTCGCCCTCGGCCCAGGTATGGTACTTCGCTTAGTAATCCTTCTTCAGTGTATAGGAGGGCGGTTGGAGGGAGCTTCATGTTGTCCTGGTGCTCACAGAGCTAAAGGGGAACAGGAAACCGATCTGTTTCTGGTGTCTGTATTGCGTCCTGTTGTTGTCGTTCTGTATTTGTCCCGTCCTGTCTTTCTTTGTTGCCACTCAGTGGAGTCGAGGGTGTTTTCCTTCACCCATTGCCCTGCAGAATACTTCCTCAGATTCCTCAGTCAATTGTAAGAGGCGAGAAAAGAGGTTGCTTTCTGTTGCCCTGGAGTTCTCAGAGCTAACGGGTAACGGGAAGCAAATTTGTTTGTGATGTTCTGTATTTTTGTCGGTCATCATATAAGTGAAATACCCTTGAGTACGAAGTTAATCACCAACCAAACAAACAAACAATCCTTCACCCATTGGGCTAATCTTTAGTGTATGGTGGATGGGATTAAGTCTGTCCACTATCTGGTATATGATTGAGTCACACCATCCTTGGATTACAACAGTGGCACTAGAATACAGAAATATTTCACTCAGTGGAACAGAGTAAGGCAATAGCAATTCTCTACAGAAATGTCTCATTATTTATACATCCCTTTTTCTTGTCTTCAGGGTCCATTCCGTGGTTAATCGTGGCCGAGCTGTTCTCCCAGGGTTCACGGTCAGCCGCTATCAGCGTCTCCGTTCTCACAAACTGGGTGGCTAATTTTGCTGTTGGGTTTTTGTTTCAATACATGCAGGTTAGTGTGATCTATTTGTAGTTATAAGTTTACACCATGTCTTGTCTTTCTGTCACCTGCGGCTTAATGTTGTGTTCTACTTATCAATGTTAATGTCCATGGGGTCACGGCCATGGCCTAATGGTAACTTAAATGCTTACTAATCCTACTCCGATGTACTGTGGACTATCAGTTAAAAAGTTTTCCTCTCGGTTATCAAACATATTTAAGCAAAGAACAGTGTGAAATGGACAATTCCTGGCTCGGTAGTAACGATTTCAGGGGATTTACGTTTTTTGATTGGTCGAATTTTTCGAATTTCATTATCATCCAATCAAAATGCTGCAAATAAAGGGAATCCCTTTCAGTCGTAACTACAAATCATACTTTGAGAATGCGCCTTAAATGAAAACCTCTTGATACAACATTAAACCCCAACAAACAAACAATCTTTCCTTGTACCTTGACAATGTCAGCTGTATTACTAGAACTTCTATAATCTCAAATAAAATGGACAGCTAATACGACCTCAGATTCAGTCTTTATCATAAAAGAGATAATGATTGTCTCAATTCTCTATCAATTCAGCCTGTGATGTGGTCAGTTTTCAAGGCATTTTTTGGGGAGCTTTTACTGACATACTAAAAATTTGTGTACAACTTGATTGTGACAAATGACAGAAGAAGTTTGTGTTTTATACATTTTTGTTATTTCTTTTTTGCAAACTACCGACCATTTTCACTGATAAAAATATCAATTTTATCCTGATAAATGTTTTTTGGTGACCTTTTTTGAAATGAATAGAACTTCAATTCTTTCTTTGTTTTTTTTTCAGACTGGACTGGGAGACTACTCGTTCTTGCCTTTCACAGGCCTTCTGGCTTTCTTCATCATTTTCCTGTATAAGACACTTCCAGAAACAATGAACAAGACCTTCGAAGAAATCTCCTCTTCGTTCAAAAACGGAAATGAAAAGCTGAATTCTGGGAAGCCTGCCATCGCCAATGAAGGGACATATCTCGCTAAATACACCCCAACACCTGCATGACCGGGGAAATAATACAGACATGCAAATTTCAATGAAATCCAATTTATAATACATTACTAGAAGGAAACTACAACTTACAAATTTCACAAAAGTTTTCTTCTTTTAACCCTTGAATTATTATTTGCCAAAGTTGTACCTTTGTTGTAAAGTTGTTTGTTAATCTTCAGTTACTTTTGTGTCGAGCTCTGTCATTGGTTAAAGTAAACTAGGAAAAACTTATCACTAAGCTAAGGTCAAGTAAGGGTCAGACTTGAAGTCTTATCTTAAAATCTGACCAATCACAAGTTCTATCTAGACAAGCTCTACATTATTCAAAGGAAACTCAATTCTAAGTTAATAGAAATTTGCTTCTTTTTGAGACAAAAGTTTTCATTGGTGTAAATAAACTATCACTGTCCAATCAACTGTATCAGAAAGTTTGCTAATGTTGCATTTAGTTTTTGATGGGAGATAAACAGAACTTACTAATCAAATAAGCAAGAATCTGTTTATGCCCAAAAGAACATCTAAACAAATCTAAGAAGATTATTGGTCAAGCTATTGCATTTGAAAAACCCAGCTGACTTAAAAAAAATAAATGCAAAGAGGTAACTGCAGTTTGTAACGATCCCCTTTTACTTTTTGATACTTATATCATAATTTTTGATAAATGTATATTATAAGATTATAAAATATAAAGCAAAACAGGTTATACGTTTGTGACTACTTATCATTTGGAAAAGAAGGAGTTTCAGGTGCAGGGGCTTAGCCAGAAATCAGAAGTAGCGTGTCCAAAATGGCCATTTTGCTTCACTTTCATATGACATGGTTTTCCCATCTCCTGCATGTTAAAAGTTTCTTAAAACATGTTGTCCAAATTGTTCAGTTGGCATGTCTATTCCTTGTTAAATCAAACTGAGCAACCAATGACAATCTTTCTAACAGTCAGAGTAAAACGGTATTTTATTGGTTGTGCAGTCTGGACCGATGGAACAGGGTAGAAAGGAAATAAGCCATTGAGACTGAGTTAGACTTTTCTTTAAAAAACAGAATTGACCCCAAAGGTTAGTATGCTCCGAGTATAGCTGCTAGAAGTGCGGTCTTCTTCCAAAAGTGAAAAAAAAGACTTACAATTTTATGGTTTTGTTATTGAGCTCATCATTTAGATGAAAGCTAAAGACCTTTAGCAGGGTGCCCAGCACCGATGGGTCATTACATTGTGTTACTTGGGACACAATGTGAATGTGGGCAGTTTGCTTTGTGTGCTAGATTTCCCATGAGCTCTGGTGAGCTTTTGTTAGGGTTGTGTTTGAAGCGTTTAACTGTCTTGTCGCAGGTACTCCAACAGTGCTTCCTGTTGCCCTTAAGAGCTAAAAGACCAGGAACCAATGAATCTTTACCCATTGGCAGGTCATCTCAGAAAAAGAAATAAGTGGAAATCCAGCACAAAACTTCTGTGCAACAGGGTTTTTTGGACATCTCGTCCACAATGCTGCTGTAAAAACTATAGACTACACATTTGTATTTAGGCACACTTTTTAAAAACTCTTTCTTTCTTTAAATTAAAAGAAATACAGGTTTGTGTGGTGTCCAAATAATCAATGTTTTAGCCAGATGCTATTTATTTGAAACTTATTGAAAATTAATTATATGTATGTTACAACTTGAACAGTAACTTATTGTATATATTATGTGGTAGTAGATAGCTTTAGCCTTAATAATATGTTCCTGTAATTCTATATTTGGCTTACCTATATAATTATTTACCATTTAATGTTGAAAGTCTTATTTTCATAATTAATTTTAAGAAAAACGAGGCAAAAGAAGACAAAAATTTGGTATACCTTTTCCTACATTATTATGTCCTATTATAATAAGCATGCCGATTTTCACTGGTGTAGCTTTAAAGGATTAAGAAAAAACACCTGAAAAGTTTAATTTCAACAAAAAGTGCTATAAATCGTGCAAATCCCATCAAACTTAAAATTAAAGAATCTCTAACTGGAATATTTGTAAAACCTTTTTTTTACAAAATGCAGGACAAAAAGAAAAGAGAAATGTTGACTTTGAAGGGGTGTCTTAAGGTTACATATCATGGGAGTGTATTGGTTTAAAACTATTGTACTAGTTTACAAACTTAACACTATGCTAGTTACAACATTAACAAGAAAAAAAAAATGAAATCAAGAACAGATAAATGAACCAGCATTATTTAGCACAATGAAACTGAAAACTTTTGGGGACAAAATTTTAAAGCCAAATCTCCTAGCATTTAAAAGTGCTTAGAAATATTTTATAAATGGGAGATAACTTTGCAAGAGTGTAGATTGAGCCCAATATTTTCTGTTCAACTCATTTTGTTACCATCCATCTTCTCAACTCAGACTGAGCACTTTGGATAAACCTGGGCCATCACTGTACTACGGGGAAGTCCTGAAGGGCCCTACTTTTTTTACCAGTCTTTAAAAAAAAAAACCAGGTGCATAAAATTTGAAAATGTGTTATGTAGGTCAACAAAA
Organism: Mopalia muscosa; assembly: GCA_031763545.1. NCBI lineage: Eukaryota > Metazoa > Mollusca > Polyplacophora > Chitonida > Mopaliidae > Mopalia > Mopalia muscosa. The sequence goes on from JARFOD010128264.1 coordinate 11,899, forward strand.
AATGAAACATTTTGTTTAAGAATAATTAAACTTGTTAGTGTCTATAATTTGTTTTATTGGGGTCACTGGTACCTTAAAAAAAAGAATTGGATTGATCTTCAGCTGAAAGACATCATTAGCAAAGTCCCGGTGTATTTATACAGCTGTAATTGGTCTGGCTATGACATCACAATTTACGCAGTTTTAGCGAATATCACTACATTTAAACAGAATGTGTTGATAAATTAATATTCTGATACACAAGCCCGGAACATTTACTAATTTTTAAAAATGAAATCCATGTAAACGGGACACAGTTAAAGTAGAAATCGACAGATTATTTTTTGCAGTTTGCAAACACCACAATTTATAATCATTATTTTTATGGACAATAAAGCAATTCAACAAACAAATGTCTCGAATTTGATTTAGGTTGGGTTTTTTTTCTTTTTCAGAAAGAAGACCTAGTCAAATCAGGTCTCCATATTTTTAGAATACTCAGACAATTTTGTCTTCGGGCTAAAAACTTGGAATCGATGGCATTAGTTGTTACCTCAATTAACTCAATGGAATGTATTTTTCTTTTGTTTGAGGTTAAAGGTGGTACTGAAAGCTATTTCACTTATGACGATGGATTGTTTACTTTATAATCTGCATTGCCTCAATATTGGTGTTTTATTTACACTCCGCTAAAGAGTATTTCGCTTATGTAAAGGCTGAATTTTAACTTAACCTAGATGTGAAGCTTTTTCATAATGTTGGAAAGTTAATTTCCCTCTAGTGCTTAGTAAAGACAGCATTGCTACACTAAAAACTGCCCTAGTCAAGAGTGACCTTCATGTAACACTACACCAAAAATCAATTAGGTTCTAACCGAAATCAGAATTTTCAATATTGGAAGGCCTATAACTATAAAGGAAAAAATATCTTTTAATGAAATAGTAGGGAAAAAAAGCCATATTTTATTGGTAATGATGTATATTATCAACTATACATGCATTTTCCATGTAAAGAAATCAACATACAAGCCTATAACAAAACACTTTACATGTTATCAGAAATAACTGATCCATTTATACAAGCGCATTTACATGTTCAACATTTAATGTGTATAATGTGGAGATAGCGAACCTTTACATTAGGATTTGTTTGAGTGGGGTTTTGGTATTTCACTTATATGACGACGTGGCAGCCCAATGGGTGAAGGAAACCACACTCAACACCACAGGCAACAAACAAATATAGGACACCACAAACAGATCGGCTTCCTGTTCCCCTTTAGCTCTGAGAGCACCAGGGCAACATGAAGCTTCATCCAACCACCTGCCCGTTACATTCGGACGATTGATTCGTGTTTTACATCTTGCTTAAGAGTAATTCGCTTATATGAAGCGATGTGAAGTTTTTGATTACCTCAAAGACATGTATGAACAATCATGATTAATTAATTGATGTATTATAAGGTAGGTTCTTTGCACATTAACAGCTGTGTGACTCCAAGCATGAAAATCCACTAGTCTAATTTTGAATAGGTTATATATAAAGGTATGTATGGGATAACACTTATTTCGTTTGAATAGATCCTAAAAATTTTGCTGGTTGATAAATGTTTGGGAATTGAACCCATGACGTTCCCCGTTAGGCAATGAATCGACAGCAGTAAATGCTATACCACTCTGTCTCAGACAGCTGAAGTCTAGGTAGTGGACATTCACAAGTTTTCTGAACTAGAATCTGTTCAAACTAAGAAAGTGTTATCCCAAAATAACATAAATATGCCTTATATTCACTTTCTAAAAGACACAAAAATTGACAAAAATCAGTTATTGTTTCTCCTAGTCTGTGAAATTACACAGTGGTCATCACAATTTGAAGAAGCTGAACTGCATATCAACAACAAAAACATATGGACAACCTAGTAATACTTTCCACTTTCATTTTGCCTTGGTCCATCTGTATGTGACAATGGACGAGTTTACAGTTCTGAGAATAAGCCCTGCCTACTTCCGTTTGGAATGCAACAACACCGTATATGGTCAGAAGTCTATCAAGTAGAAGTATGAAACCAACCATTACCCAGTCTCAACGGCATTGTGACCAACCCAGCGCTGAT